>JAFEME010000602.1:0-16374 GCA_018831755.1 Niveomyces coronatus
GGGGGGCGCCATGCGAGGACAGGGGAGGGTATAGGATGGGTGGTATCGTGGGATGCTGGTATGCGAGACATGGCTGAGCAAAGAGTTATGCCTCTGATATTCGAATACGTCGGATGCTAGAATAATTGCATCAATGCGGGGGATGCAACTAAACGAGACTCTGCCAGCAGCCGGCGAGTCAGGGAAAAAAAGCTGAACGCGATTTTATCTCTTGCAACACAGAAATGGCCCGAGAAATCGTTGGCATGTCGCTTGAGTTTTGATCATCGCAGGATTCTCCCATTGTTGACGATGATGGTTGTGTAGTAACGGCGTCATACAGCATACTACCATACATGTATATTATACAACTACTGATACACCGTCGTCGCTAGTCGCTGGGCCCTCAGACGCCACTAAAACAGATCTAGAACGGTGACTGGCGTCTATCGATGGTCAACTGCAAGCCATCTAGCAGCGCAGAGGCCGACCTATTTCATAAGAGCGTGGGGACGATATGTGTTTATGACAGCAAAAGTAAAATTAGAATCGAAAATCTTCATCGTTTAAAAATAATCGTCGATGCGTCTTGCCTCCGCTTCATCTTTATGCATCGAGACTATGCGAAATCGTCGCCTAGGCCACCACTAGTAATGGTACAGTACACAGTACATAACCCCCCCGGCTTTACCGGGTGCAGTGCGTTGCGGCAGTGCTCGAGCTAGTACGCTGACGTACGTACGATAATCGTTTCGCCCTGTTCCCCTGGCGACATCACCATTACTGACGAGCCGTGACAGCGGCGCTTCCCGGCGCGAGCACAATTAGAGGCTTTCGCTTCTTCACTGGCCGTGTGTGTACCGCCCTGCCACCCCAGTATTCGCCAGCATTCATCACGACGATAGCCTCTCGCGCGCGCGCGCCCAGAAGACGGAAGCAGGCCGGCGCCACGGACCGCGCGCAGCCAAACGCCCGCCATGTCTCCCCGCGCCCCCAGCAACCGAGTCTCGACTCGCGTGGCCATACGCCTGATTCCCGTATTCATACTCTGCGCCTTTGTCGTTGCCACCTACGTCGTTGTCGGGCACATATGCGGTACGACCACCCGGCCCACCTTTCCTCCCGTCTCGATCTGACAATGTGTATGCTTCACCCGAGCACAGCCGAGTACTACATCCAGCATCATCGCCGCGTCGGGTTCGGCGCGGCCATGATTGCCGTATACTTCATCCTCCTCATCCTCACACTGGCCGCGTACCTGCGGACATTTGTCACCGTCATCCGCGACCCGGGCCTCGTGCCGCTCGCCAATCCCGACGCCCACGACGTCACGGACGAGAAGCAACCACCGCCGCAGAGATGGCGTAGGCGTCGGCGCGGTGAGAAGGCGGACGATGTGGAGGCGCCGCCGCCGCCGCCGCCGCCTGGTTCGCTGCCGGACATGAACCTGGACAGCCCCGGTCTCGAGCAGTTTTACAGCAAGGACGTTTTTGTCTGCCAGGCGGATGGCCGGCCGAACTGGTGCTCCGGGTGTCGCCAGTGGAAGCCCGATCGCGCACACCACTCGAGCGAGCTGGGTCGCTGCGTGCGGAAGATGGACCACCTATGTCCGTGGGTTGGCGGCATGGTGTCTGAAACTTGTAAGTGTTGGGAGATGCAGCGGCGGTTCGTCCAAGGACAGCAGAGGTCCGGAGAATGAGACACAAAAAAGAAAAAAAAAAACAGAAAATAGACTGACCGTTCTAGCCTTCAACTTCTTCACCCAGTTCACTTTTTACTGCGCCCTCTACTGCTCCCTGACCCTCGGCATCACCGCCTACACGCTCAGCCGCCAGTTGAGCGAGCGCGACCACCCCGACGGCTGGGTCGTCGCCGGCCTCGTGCTCTCGGCCTTTTTCCTGCTCTTTAGCGGCGGCATGACTCTCACGGCGCTGCGCTACATCCTCACCAACCTGACAAACATTGACATGTTCTCGCGCACCCGCATCTCTTACCTGGCCGTGCGTATCCCGCTCGAGTCGCCACCCTCGAGCTTCTACCCGACTATCGTCTACCCGCTTCAACAAAACCCGCCGCAGCAGCAGCAGCATCAGCAGCAGCTTCACCCTCCAATAGACGCCGACCCACAGATGCCTGCTAGCTCTGTCGTCGCCAACACGATAGAAAGCAGCAGAGACTCTAGAGCACTCCGCAAGTTTGCCATTCTACGGGTCGAGTCCCGCGAGAACCCGTGGGACCTGGGGTTCGCCCGAAACTGGACATCGGTCATGGGTCACGGGCCGCTGGAGTGGTTCTTCCCGATTAGGCACTCGCCTTGCTGCGATCACGATGGCATGGAGAGCGACTATCCGATGGGGGAGCTGCTGGAGCGACTGAAGCAGCGGTTCAACTTCCCCGGCTACCGGAGCGCAACCCCCGCGAATCCGCCGACGGGGGAGAATATGACTGTTTAGAACGCGAACTTGGACTATTGTACATTCTTTGAGCATATAGCAGCCACAGCGTTTTGATTCGAGAGCATATATTTGGGTAGACTTCTTCTGGTTCCAGTTTGGGTTATAGACAGAGTTTCTTACGCAGGATCCCTGACAGGACATTGATTGTAGCGATCTCGGATTCAATAGAAACTTAATGCAAATACGAACTAATGGTTTTCAATCTGTAAACACAAAACATAGACAACTCCTTTCCCATCGTAGCCTGTTTTCTCCGCAGCTGTCATTGCAATCATGCCATCGTGTAAATATACTTCAGCACGGGCGCCGCCGTCATCCTGACAGCGAACCCCCCCCCCCCTCCACCGGCTGCTTTCGTTAACCCGCTCTTCCCTCGTCACTCACCCTCTGCCGAAAGACTGCACAGACCCCGAGTACGGGACCATCGGCCCCGTCTCTCCGCCGGCCTCAGCCTTGCGGCGCTCCATGTCGCGCACGCGGCGGGCGACGCTGAGCTCAAAGTCCTGCCAGTCGCCCTGGCGGGCGTCCTCGCCAGGCGGGCGGCGGACGCCGAGGTTGACGCGCTGGCCAAAGTCGATGAGCCAGGGAGCACCGCCGCCTCGCTCGTCGATGACGACGTGCTGGGCGTCGGCGGCGCCCCAGGAGACGCCGACGCCGTGGAGGGCGCAGATGGTGGAGGCGACGGCGTCGACCCAGGCGGCGCCGACGCCCTCCGGGATGCGGCGACGGTCGATGCGGTCGAGGGTGGGGCCGGGGACCCAGTCGCGCAGGAAGCCGACGACGTAGCCCTCGACCGGGTGGCGGATGACGCCGCGCAGCTGGGGCACGCGGCGCAGGGCGGGGGGCACCTCGACGCCGGCGGCGACGAGGGAGCGGCAGGCGGCGCGGATCTCGAGCATGTTGCGGAAGTCCTGGCCGACGACGGAGTCGCCAAAGGCTATGCCGCCGCGCTCGGCCTTGCAGAAGAGGACCTCGCCGTTGACGAGGACGCGACTGGCGATGTACATGTGCGAGGGGGGAGGGGCGCGAGGGGGGTAGCGGCGGCGGCGGTGGTAGTGGTAGAAGGCGGAGGAGGAGTTGGGATCCTCGGCCCGGTCGTCGTCGTCCTCGTCGTCCTGGTCGTCGTCGATGACTTGGACGCGGTGGATGGGCACCTCGGGGAGGTCCGGGGGCGGGACGCAGTAGGTGCCGGCGCCGGCGTGCTCGTGGCGGACGTCGGTGGGGTAGTAGGCGTTGGGCGCCGGGGCGATGTTGAGCCAGCCGACGACGGGGCGGCCGTCGGGGAGGCGGTGGCCGCCGACGTCCTCGCCGTCGTCGCTGGCGTGGCGGGGGGGCTCGTGGTCGACGAACTCGAGGTGGGGGACGGGCAGGAAGAGGCGGTCGGCGAGGGCGGTGGCGGTCGGGTCGGGGCAGAGGGGCCCGGGCTGGCGGAGGTAGAAGCAGGCGGCCATGCCGCCGATGAGGTTGCGGCCGGCGCCGAGGATGCGGGCGATGACCTGGTTGGAGACGGCCTCGTACTCCCTGTCGCCGAGCGCCGCGGCGTGGGAGTCGCTGTCGACGAGGGCCCGGACGAGGCGCGCGAGGCGCTGGGAGGGGAGGTCGTGCATCGGGTGCTCCGGGATGATGGCGACGTTGACGGAGACGGAGAAGAGCACGCCCTCCCAGCAGGCGAGGACGTTGGCGCCGTAGGGCCCGGCGTTGAGCCGCTCAAAGAGGAAGTTGGACATTGTTTGGGGATGGGGAAGGGAGGGGGGGGGGGAGAGGCGGTGATGTGTTTGTGTGCGTGACGATGATGAGGATGGTTATTTGGATCAAGTATAAGTGGTGGTTTTTTGAGGGTTGGGAAATCTTGATGCTACGAGAGAGGAAGAAAGAGCTCTATCTGGAACGGACAAGTCGAGGTCTTTATAATTTACGACACTGATGGGCATCGGTACATGATCGGTGCCCAGCTACCTGATCTCTCAGCTCGACAAGAGAGAGGTCGGGCGTTTGGGAGAAGGGGGGGGTAGCCAGAACCGCCATCCCCCTCCCATAAACTATGAATCAATTTTTGTATTCTGAGACATCATTTGGCAACTGGTTGAGCAGAATACAGATCACAGCTACATAACAAAAAAAAACCGATGCAGGCAAAGAACAATGTTTGCTACTAGATCCCCGCCCTTGGACAAGCAGGGGAGAGAAGAGGCACGGCGCTCACCGAAAGGACGATCAGGCCCGGATGTGTAAAACACTGCAGCTTGATTTACTTCTTCGCTCAGCCCGAAATCCACATCGACATGATAAGGGCCTCTTTTTCATTGGAGGGGAGGGGGGGTAGGTGATTCAAAAGAAGACCCTGATGCCGCGCATATCTGCCTTGGCATAATATCACGAGTACGAGGAGCCCCGGGTAGCTGCATGTCTGGCTCTGCCGCTCGACGAAAAGGAGGGGAAAAGCTATGAATGTTGTTATTCTACTTATGTTTTTTTTTTTATATGTCTTGTCTGCAAGTCAAGCCGCGCTGACCTTTTTTTTTCTCTATCTCTATCTCAGTCATAGCAGAGATGTTCTTGTATCAGAGGAGGGCTGCCTTGGCTATATCGAGCCTGTGAGCCAAACAAAACATAATACCGCCTTTTTTTTTCTTTTTTTTTTTTGCTGACATTGTTTGCCAATGTCTAGCAGGAAATCAGAAGAAGAAAACTGTCATCAATGGTGTGACCCTGGCCATTTTTGTTTCCTTTCTTTTTTTGCTTCTCATTAGCCTCATGCAGCCACCCGTCTGCGTCCTGCGCAGGAAGATGAGAGAGGGGCAAACACTCTGGTGAGTTATTAGACACGGCATCAAGTTATTCTTCTACTCTGACTAGAGTACAAAAGAGAGAGAAAAAAAAGAAAAAAAAAAGGCATAGGAGTGAAGAAGAGGCCCATATATCTCCCAGCCTCTGATGATTTTCTCACCAGGCTTGCGTCTTTCTGAGACAAAAAAAAAGCATACGGGGTGGCCGAGACTGGTATCTGATATTCTCTGATTGGTCATGGGCTTGCAGCAGGTATCCGATATGCATATCGGCATGCGCGTAAGCTGAAAAAAAACAAACAAGCCAGAAGTTATGAGCCAAAGCATCTGTATCTATGTTTTCAACCTGGTCTTCCTTCCGGCCGCCCGCCAGCGCCCATGGAGAGTGTGTTGTGCTCGAGGTAGCTTCTCCTCACTAGAGCATCTCTTTTCTGCCTCTGATCTTCCTCCATGTACGTTGGCTTTCAAGTTCGGCTTTCGCGTGTTACAGGGGGCTTGGGGAGGTAAATCCGTCATACAGCCGGGGACATGAGGCGTCATCTTCTGCTACACACATGGACAATTGTGTCGTACGAGACGCCGTGCAAGAGTCTGTGTCTGCCGGCCTGACGATTTGACAGAGCGCGCTCAAGAGGGGGGGGGAAGGTGACTTGTTGGGTACCTTTTTTGAAGAATGAGACAGAAAATCTGCAGCATCCTTGCATGTGTTGATGAGGTGTCAAGCCCCCATCATAAGTCTTCCCGTCAGTAGCTGAAACGGGCATGTCGGTGTTAATCAATGACGAGCCACCATGTGCCGAAGAGGCCATAAGACGAAAGGCACCATCACCGAGATGGGCATACTCATGCTAACCAATGAATTCGATTCGTTTGCTTCTGAAAAAAGAAAAAAATCGAGAAGCTAGAGTTATAACCCAACCATTGCAGGTCAAATGGGGAGGGGGGACTTGACTCGCCCCCCCCCCCTTCCGCCTTTGTGAGCCGCCGGGCCTCGATCGAGCCGGCCGAAGCCGACATCGAGACAAGTCAGCGCGTGTTTCTCATGCTTATGCTCTTCAGCAGCAAATGCATCGACTCGTATAGTTTTACATATCACGCCATTACGGCCCCCTCCCCCCCCCCCCCAATCGCTCACCGACCGATCTCGACTTCACCTTTTTTTCGATCGAAGCCATAAACCCCCAACAATCACAACGAGAAAGATTTCCCCCCCCTCATTTTACAGAGAGAGAATATCATACCAGTATTCTTAGCGTCGACGCTCCGCACCATGGCCGTGCCGCAGACGTGTGATGCGCAGTAGCTCTCATATAAGTGAGACCCCTTTTTTTGGAGCAAACAATGCGGGACGGACGGGACGGCGCATAACTTTCGTGGGTCATATTCTGACGCCTTTTATTCCTTTCTTAACCCTCTAGTCTCCTTTTCTCCAAGATTCCGGAAAAACAAGAGCAAAAGGAAATGTCATAGAATGCAGCTCTGGGACACGCAAACATCCGTCATCGTCCTCTCCCCCCTTCCCCCGGCCCCCCATAACAAAGTACAAGACCATAAGACGCAACTCGCAAGTACACATCTGCCAAAACCTCTGCCCCCTCTAACCCCCCTTTACAAGTCTTCCACCGTCTTTCTCCATCCTGGCGGCCGCCTCAGCCTCTCCGCCATCAGCTGGTTCGGGTCCCTGCCGTCGCCCGCGTAGTCCACCGGCACACCGCCCTCGACGTGCGCGCGGTTGTTCGTGATGGGCGTCCAGCGCGAGAAGGCCCAGTCGCGCACCCGGCTGAAGTTGCGGCACATGTGCACGTTTCGCAGCTCCGGCTCCATGACCCTGCTTCCGGGCAGCCAGCGGTACGTGACGGCGCTGACGTCGGCGGAGCAGGTGAGCGACTGCCGCAGCGACTCGATGCAGTGGTCTGGTCCCCCTCGGTTGTCGCGTTAGCTAAGTTCTGGGGGGGGCTGTAGAGGGTACATGCATCCAAGGCTTTTGGTAGGAAGGATTTGTGTAGTTTTGTAGTAGGCAGCATTCTGGTTCTTTTACCTAAATGGGACCAGGCGAGAAAGTCGACTGAGCCGTCGGCGCGGACAAGCGACGAGTTGTAGCGGTGTGGGTAGATAGACTGCCGCAGCATATTCTGGTCGTCATATCTCCTGCGTCAGTTTCAAAACTTGCCCTCGGATCGGCTCTGGCTTACCAAGCAGTGCAATTGGTGAAACACGTCGAGGCCGACTGCGTAGTCGCTCTCCATGCCAGGCTGCGCGATGCGCTCCGTTGCATTGATCAGGTCTCGCGCAGCCTCTTTGCGAATCCGTATCGTCATGCCCTCTAAATGGAAAAAAATAAATAACCCGTCTTGTTAGTATTCGTTGCCAGTGTCACCGATCTCGTCTCAGCGCCTACTGCTGTACATGTCTTGCCACAGCTTGTCCTTGTCGTCGTCGGGCCAGCCCTGGTACGGGCTGCTGTCGTTGAGGAAGCCGACCCGGAAGACGACGGGAACATCTTCTACAGCTTCGTGAGCGGGAGCTAGAAGGCTCCGTCTATTAGCATGGTGGGATCCGACCCGGCGTGAATCCTCAGCACAGCGTACAGTAAGGACTGAGATCCATATGCCGTCTGTAGTACCTGTTGGTGTAGAAACGCCAGCAATACACGCTCAATCCGAACATGACGATGTTCAAGACCAGGGACATCTTCATCATGCGGCGATCTGAGATTGAGCCACTTCTTTTTCTTCGAGAAACCCCGATCTCCGTGTCCTCGAGCAACGGCGACCTGTCCACCGATTCCATACCTGCGCACTGGTCGCGGCCCATGAGCATCATCACGTCGTTTCCGCACAAGTTAAAAATGATATGAGAGTCTCTCCATCGTTCCAAAACGTACCGAAAATAATCCCAATATAAATAAACAAAAAGTCCTTCATCACCGCCTCACTTCCGTCACCCCAAGACCCGCAAAGTCAGCCTCGCTCGTCCACTTACTCTTGCCCGCGGGCTGCATCCATTTAGTCGCCCAGAGAAACGCGGCTACCATTCTCTCACCTTCGGCCCGTCTCTCCCATCTTACACGAGACCTCATGACTTTTTTCCCTTTTTTTTTTTTCCTTCTCCCCCGATAGGCAAGGTCCTCTCTGAGCAGCAAGTTTCTAGGGAGAACTCAGTTTGATCAGCCCCCGGAAAACAGTAGTAAGCAGGAGCAGTCACTCGCCAATCATCGTCAGTAAGCGCGCGCGCTCAAGAGACCGCCAGGACCGCTCGGAGCCAAAAGAAGAAAAAAAGCTGAGCACAGATACAGCCTTGGTTGATCCTTTAGGGCTGTGCCACGTGTGACACGTGGAGTCGCAAATGGGGGGCAGAGAGAACAATATACGACGGCGAGGCTCTAATCTCATTTTAAGAATCCGAAATACAGCGAAGAGCGGGTATTGGAAACCCTCGAGGGTGGAGAATGCCTTTTTTTTGTCATTCGCTCCTTCAGTTCGGAGCTTTTTTTTTTCTCCCTGAGGCTTCATCGCCACCATGCCCTGACGTCGAGAATGCCCGGCGCGCGGTTGACCATGGAGTAGGTGTAGCTTGATTGGACGACTTCTCGTGATTCCAGTTATGCTATAAACGGTGAATGAGGAGGAATGATGTGAGAAATCAGTCAGAGAACGTTGTGTACAAAAACAGGCGTAGACTTGTTGCCGAGAGCAGAGTCGCTCCGGATCCTCAGAGTCGCTCGTACAAGTATAAGACGCTTGTACAAAGCTGCCGAAAAGTAATACTCAGTCGTATCACTTTCACATTCACTTCTTCCTCCTTTTCTCAAATTATCATTCTCTCACACCGTACATTATACTGCTTGGCTCTCGTTCATTTGATCATGGAAATCTTCACACTCGCAGTCTTCCTCCTTGCTGCAGTCTCTTCGGCAGTCCAGGCAGCACCAGCATCACCAGCCATGACCGCGAGGCACGTCGCGTACACCAACACGGATAACACAAACAAGCAAGCCAGCTGGGGTCTTATTCTGCAAGAGCCCTGATCTTGAGGGGCCCGATGAGAAGATTGCGCTCGCAAGACACTTCCAATAGACGATCCCGGACCTTGGAGCACTCATTCCTCGACGACCAGGTAAGCAAAATATATTCCATCGGAAAAAGAAAACAAAAAAAGGCCAGAGACTAAGCCGGCGCTAGAAATAGAACTGATTATGCCTCTTCTCGGAAGAAGAAGTCTTCCGATACTATGGGGGAGTTAATAATGAAAGGTGTATTGTTCGGTGAGAACGGTGTTGTGCTTATGGTTTTAAATAGATTAAAGACAGAAGATACGCCCAACATCAAGCCAACATGCTTGCAGTACATACCAAGAGATAGACACAAAAATAAGCACTTGAAAACATTTGATTCACCGATTGCGACACTGTGATATCATCTTGTTCAATCCGACATGCCCTAGCACCCGGTTCGAAAGGTTTCAGCTGAGGCGGTTACATCCCGGCCTCTCCAGGGCTATTGGTTGGGGTTGCTTCCCGCCATTGTTCCTCGCGAGCCCTACCAACACGGGTTTCGCTGGTCACTTTCTCTTCTTAACGAGAAAGTTAAAAGTTTAAACGTCATTCTTGCCGGGTCTTCTATCATAAGCCTCAAGCTTCGACATGATCTCATTCGCACAGGCCGGCACTGTGATTCTAAACGAGCGCTGCGGAACAACAACACCGGCTGCTTTGCCGTTTGGCATTATCTGCCTTGACAAAGATGGGGGAGACTTTCCAGAAGGCTGAAAGCACAGCCCGCAACACCTATTCTTGGTCGTGTATTTTTTTTTTTTTGGTCGCCCGCACTAATCCTTGCCGTAATTATAAACTTGACATGGGCGCACGATAAGGCGCCATTCAATTGAATTTATTTTTTTTTTCTATTTGTTTTTTTCTAGGTATTCTTCCTTGTGGTCTCTGCTGGCGCTAGATTCGCGACTACATACCGTCAGATATGTGATGAGAGTGTTTACCCCATTATTAGTCGTATTACCAGTCCTTCGGTGAACGCTCTTGTATGCCACATGTCATGTGCGCCTTCTCCTTGCCCTTCACCTTGAGTCTAGCCATAAGCTACAAAAGTTCCTAGGGCTCTGACATGTTCTCCTCGTCACTAGCAGGTCTCTTGGCTGAAATGTCGGCTCGCGCAGGAGCGAGGCTCTGATTAGCGGCAGCCTCGCTGCATCTACTGCAGATGACGGTTATAATGGCCCTTTGGCTCTGCCAAGTAGACTCATATGGCTCAGTTACTAACCCATTCGTTAAATCGGTTTCTGAACGTTTGATTGGTCTATATCGTGGTAGATGAATGTTTTAGTGTAAAATGATCAAGGCTTCGCGAGCCACTCATTGCCCAAGGCACATCGTCCACATTGCCGAGCCCGAGCATAGCCCCAGCCACTATCGCCGGACTTTGGCTATGACAGTTGAGATATCAGAGAGTTGGCTCATAGTAGTCATCATTATCCATTTCGTAAGTAGTACGAACTCGATCGCGTAAAGTCAAAAGCCCGTAGATTTGCTCTTTGAACCTGGTTCGGTTAGCTTACCCTATACACAGGAAAATGAAATCGCCGCCGTTGACGCTGACTCTAATCTAGAACACACAATTCTGTTTTTTTTTTTTTTTTTTTTTTTTTTTTTTTTTTTTTTTTTTCTTTTCTTTAAGAAAATGTCATAAAGTATGTTAAACTTACTTCTTTCGTCTATTTTACTTGCTTCAAGTGAAAATAGCTCGAAGAACTATGAAAACTAGAGGAACTGTAGTAGTACTTGAATGAATTCTTGGGTTTTCATCAGAACGTTGTTGATACCTCCTCGGCCCATTGTAGCTGCAATAGTCAGCATGCTGATCGATTTATTTACATAAATTTTCTGGCTTACATATACAAACTCCTTGTTGTGCTAGTCTCGGTAGTTAGTAGTTTGTCGACATAGAACCGCGCCTATCTAAGCTCGCGCCAACCGTGACAACCAGCGACGGACCAACAGCCGCCACGATTCGTCAGCAACAACGGCTGATGGCTACGTACGCCAAGGTTCATTGCAATCGCAATATTGATACGAGTCTTAACAGATATAAATCGCACTTGGAATTAAAAACAACCGTCACATAACGCTTAGAGTTACGTAGATGCATCCTACGTGGCCCTCGGTGTCCATATCGTCCTCGATATGTCATATCGAGCGTACAAGGATCGTATGACCCGTGGACATCCTAGTCTCACATTCCTCAAGTATAATCACATCGGCCATGCAAGTGTCTCTCCGGCACGAGGATATGGTTTTTCCAAGCGCGGAAGTCGATCATCATCATCCAGAAGATACCTGATCCTTGACGCTGACTGACGCCCGCTGGCCACGTGTAAACTACAGCATTTTACCTGGAGACTAATCATTCCGATCCGATAGGATGGCGGTGCGCATACTGCATTTTTTAAAGTCACGTCTTGAACGCGGCGGCTGTGACACTCGCCGACACGTTGCTCTCCTATAAGTTGTGTAGCTCCAGCGCTGACGAACGATACAATCCCCAGATGAGCCTTCTTGGGCCATAAAAACACACAAACTAGTATAAAATACACATTCATGGATAATGACATCATCTACAGTCTACTTGTGTCTTCATAGAGTCGTCAAATCATAGACAATGCATCTTCATCTACAGCATACCGTGTCCACACTTTCAAGTCAATAATGGTGAGCAAGGCCATGTGCGCCGTCAACCATTTCCCGAGCCCTCTCAACAACTTCTCTTTCCTCCTCTCATTTATTACCCGTGACTTCACTCGAAGCGTGCTACAAAGCAGTCCCCCCTCCTTCCAGAAAGCCCTCCAATCGCTATCGGATCTCGCCCACGGCCACCAGCCAGCACCGTGCTCATTCGTCACACCCCATCCTTTCCCGACGTCGTCCTCACCTAAGATATCCCTCCCCCGCTTGTCCTGGTATCTTTCTCTCAATCAGTGTAGCCTCCATGCAGCCCAAGACATCTTCCGTGCCGTCCTTGCCGCCGCGAGTAAAAAATTCATGGAAAGCAGTCCCTAACCACCTCTGAACGACACG
The DNA here is from genome assembly GCA_018831755.1 of Niveomyces coronatus. NCBI lineage: Eukaryota > Fungi > Ascomycota > Sordariomycetes > Hypocreales > Cordycipitaceae > Niveomyces > Niveomyces coronatus. Next base: position 12,309 of record JAFEME010000602.1, read on the forward strand.
TCAGCCCAAGCCGACGCTTTTCGCCTCGGCAAAAAAAAAAGAAAGACATCCGACGGCTCTCTGAATCACTTCATGCATCTGCGAATGATTTCTTTTTTTTTTTTTGGGTTTGCGTGCAATTCTGTAGAGCGGTCAGGCTTCGGTCAAACACCAGGCAGAGGTAGGCTGCAGCATGGCTTGCAGGCTGCAGCGCTTTGGTGTCTCAGAATTATTTTTCTTTTCTTTTCACTCAGCAGAGCGACCTCGTAATGGATGCCTAAATGCAGGCTCCTGACCGGTGTGATGAAAAAAAAAACCAACAAAAAACGAAAGGGTGTGACTGTCATGTCCTCGATCCGACGGTTTTCTTGACATCTTCCACCTCTTAAAATGTCTCAGAGACGCCTGCTCATTACCCATGGCTTTTGATGCACGAGGTGCATACTATAATGGCTTGGAACCGGTCAACGACAGTAACAAAAAAAAAGGCGTTTGTCTCTAAGCCTCCAAAAAGTCCCCTTCCTCCCCCCCCCGGTCACATTCGGGCCTGTGCAAGATCCGGCCGCGACTCGTTTTCGATTGGAGCGGACGGTACACGCGGGTCATAACTTCCCCTCCCCCCTTTCCCTCATCTCAAGAAATCAGTCAGGCCATCGATGACGACCGGGGGGCCCTTTTTTTGCTTCTCTCTCCTGCATGTGCATGTGTGTGTGTCTCTCCCTTATCGGCGATTTGATGGCGTTTTTCCCGTGCTCGATGAGATTTTGTTTCCTTGTTTCACTCGGCACTCTATGAACGAACCGCAAGCTGTTCGCATGCAAGGTAATACGCCACCCAGGCAGCGGTCTAAATTGCCTGTGCTTCTTTCTGCATGTAGTTACGGGGTGAGGAAAAAAAGGACGTCGTAGCAATCGCGGCATAGATGAGGTATATAGCTTGGCGTCTCATTATGGAGAAATAACGTACGTGGTATATTAAATTGATTTTGCTGGCTTCATGCGTAGCATGCCGATGATCGCCTTTGGGCAACTTTGGGCAATCAACCCGTCCTGATCATCGTTATGAGCACATTGCAACATGCATTGGCTACATGCCGGCAGAGAGGGCACGAAGAAGAGCCGGAAGCATAATAGATAACCACATGCAGCAAATGACTCCTCTTTCACCGTGTAATAACTTGACAGTATCGAGCCCGTGGTGTAGAGGGCCGCAGAATTTGCTGCAGCAAAAAGTTGCCAGCTCTTCAGATTTCGCTAGGTGTGGGCAAGGCAGAGTACCTGTAAATCTTGTCCATCGTCTTCGTCCTTCTACCCCCCCTCCCCCTCGCGGGCAGCTGCATGGAGCAAGCAGGTAGACGCTCATCGGCCACGTCGTCTTGCCCTCTCTTTTCTCCTACGACTGCTGTGCGACCCTCCCTTTTTTTTTGTTGCTGTGTGTCTCTGTGTTTGTTTCTGAAATATGATTATGCAAGCCTCCGGTTCTAGACCTGCGCGCTCTATCGGCCTCTCAGACATGACGCCTCTGAAATTACACGTATCCTTTTTTTTTTTTTTGCCCCTCTGCTTGCTAATGGTGGTGTCTGGCAAGCAGCTCGACGCATGCCGCAAGGTAGAGAGAATGTTCTGCCGGCTTGCGAGCGAGAGACAGCCGAAGCGGCCACATGCAGAGCGAATGCTTTATTACGCCAACGTAATGGGCCCTCTTTATATATAGATTTAATTCAGCAATGATGAGCTAAAACCTGCAGTACGCGAAATATGCAAGACGTGCGTGCTCTATAGCTATAATCAATTTTTTTTGTCTTTTTCTGTTTCTTACTTGGGGCTGTGTACGCTTAGGGGGCGAGAAAAGGAAAAAAAGAAAAAAAAAGCAAACGGGATGAGAAACTTGAAATGTGGAATGTCTAAGGCGATTAGATGAGGCGTCAGAAGATGACTCAAGAAAAAGTAACTTATCAATGTTTCGGATACGGGGTTTTGTTAATACCACCTCGGCTGGCATGTCTCCTATACACGTCGCATCCTGAAGAGGGAGTTGCCAACGCGGGTATCGGTAGACTTGATGGACAATGGGCTCACGGCAGAGGAATAAGACGGGAAAAAATTAATAAAAATAAATGAAGAATAAAAACTTGTAATATTGGATGTGCGTCTGCAGCTTCCGTCTTCTTACCAGGATGCGTCACACTGCTTATCTGTGAACAGGGATAAGAACCTTTTTTTTTAACGCCATCGCTGATGATGATGAAGTGTTTCTGTTCACCCTCTCAAGAAGAAGCCCACACCACCTACAGGCTGTCCGGATGCACACTGACAGAGTCCCCGGGCGAGAAAGTCTTTGACTGCAGTAGGGAAAGACTGGGCGCGCGCGCGCAGAACGGTTGCTTTTTTGTCCGTCAAGTCATGTCTTTCCCCCCCCCCTGTACATAACTCAGCTTGACGCACCTTGATTACCGTTTTACGCCTTTTTCTCTTCTGGCAGCGGCCAAAAGATTGCATAGTCCCCCCATGTATGCAGTCCCTGTACATGCGAGATGCGCTCGATAGTTGCGCGCGCAGTTTTTCTGTAATAAATCACTTTTTTTCTCGTCGAAAGAGGGGAGAAGGGGGGATGCATGTGTCGCTGGGCACCCACACCTTTTGTTCATACATACATACGTTTGTCAAGAATGGGAGCCGAGAGAGAGAGGGGGGCGAGAGTAGCAGAAGACGAGTACAATGTAGCCAGTCGATGCGGAATAATATGCAATTATAAATATCTCGTTATACCGCACAGTAATATCGACTCTCGGCATGCCCACTCCAGGCACACAACCTCCTCGATTCTGCTTCTTCTTCCTCTTCTTTAACCAGCTTTGAAACGCTCCTGTAAGCCTTTAGCTCTGGCTTCTATCCTTTTCCTCCTTCCCCTGCCCGCCCCCCCCCCTTCCTTTTCCCATGCATTTAATCCTTGACACCAACTAGTTTTAGTCCAATTCAACTAGTTGACAAAAGGATCTTCTAAAAAAAAAGTCGTGGCTTCGCATCCGCTGGAGCGACCGTTACACTTTTCGACTAGAACGGAAACCGGCAAACTCTGGACCTGGACTGGAACCTTGTAAGTCCCAAAATCCCCTTGACTACTCATTCTTCCGGATGACCCCCTCGTGATCTTGGCATTTGATCCTCTTTTCCTGTCTTTGTCGCAGTTTACACATCTTTTTTGTCGAGGTGAAAACTGACAAGCTGGGGAAGAGCTACAGGGTTCTCATCACCAAAAAAACGTCTCTTCCGGCATTTTCCCCTCGTCAATTTCTCCAATTCAGCCTTGTCATACCCCATCCTCCACTCGTCCTTTTCTCCCTACCCTCTTCGCGTTCCCTCCACAGCCTGCGTACGCTGTTATTGACGCCGAGTCTTGCCTATACTCTGAGCGACCCGAATTCGCCCTCATCTCAACCTCTCCCTCACTCCTTACCAATTCTCCCTTTGAGTCTCGCCGTAGATCTTCTTCAAGAAAGGCCTCAAAGAAAATGGCCACAGATGGAAGAGTCCCACTAGAGCGCATGGTCGAGCTCCGTCAGGGCACCAAGCTCCGACAGCGCCTGCAGACAGACGTCGACGAGCTCACCCAGCACGTCGAGACCACCGACTACGACCTCCGCCTCCACTACCAGCAGATCTACGAGATCCAGCAGCAGCAGCAGCAGCAGGCCGACTGCTACGGCTTCGACGACCCGGGCCGCCGCCAGCACGAGCTCTGGCAGCTCCAGTACAACACCGACCAGCTCGAGGGCCAGCTCAACCACCTCAACGCTCAGCTCGCCAACGCCAGGCAGGACCTGCAGGACTTCGAGGAGGCCACCGAGATGCTGCTCCAGAGGACCTACCGCCAGATGGAGCAGGAGCGCGAGGAGCGCGAGCGCCAGCAGAAGGAGCAGCAGGAGCAGCAGAGGCAGCTCCTCCAGCAGCAGCAGCTACAGCAGCTCCAGCAGCCGCAGAACGGCGAAGCCTGTCCGTGGCGTTGAATGCTTCGGCGCGTTCTCTCTCCCTCTTTTTCTCGCTCGCGGAAGCCAAAGGAAAAAAAAAAAAAAAAAAAAAAAAAAACA
>JAFEME010000603.1:0-16372 GCA_018831755.1 Niveomyces coronatus
TTCTACAAAAAAATAAAAAAAAAAAAAAAAAAAAAAAAAAAAAAAAAAAAAAAGGAGATCAAAGCCTGAGTATCTTTTTGTGACTCGTATCTCTCAGCTTATTCTTGCGCCGTCGCTCTCGCCGCCGGCAGTAAATATAAAAAAGAAAATGTGACAACATGGCTTATACAAATAGCGCCTCCTCCGGCTTCATCTCCTGCCCGTTGTCGAAAACAAAGACAAAGAAACGGGCCCTTTTATTACTCCATCTTACCTTGCAGATTTCTCTTAAACATCAATTTCTTTTTTTTTAAGCTTTTTCACCCTCAAAAGGATCGGACCACTTCCCTGCGAACCATTATCCACCACACACACACACACACACAAACACACACACCAGGATGCCCAGACCAATTGGTTACCGAATTCGAAAAAAGAAAAATTAAAATTTCCGTGGGCCTCTCTCTCCCTTTCCCGTGATTAAAGATACAAGATCGGTTGTATCACAATAAAAACGATAGTATTCCCGTCGTTTCAGCCCCCTTTGAGCACACGGCATCGATAAAGGAAGATATAGAGAGACAGAGACAGAGAGAGAGAAAACAACTCCTCGCCAAGAGAAACTAGGCAAAGGGGGCCCTCATCACGTAACGCAGTGCTGCCGTGTGATTAGCAGCATCTTTGGCCATAACTTCCTCGCGCAAAAACACCAAATGCAGCATTGCGAGCCGCAACGTCATTCGCCCTCAGTGAATTGAGAACGACGTAGGGGAACAACGCATCATCCTGTTTCACTCTGCGTGTCTCGTTTGACACGCATCTCGCAAAGGGGAAAAAAAAAGACAGACCTGGTTGGTACATGTGATATTGTCAGCGTCGTGGAGTCTTCTCGCTCTCATTGCCGTTTTCTCTCTCTACCTGCAAGGCCCATTCGCTTCTGTTTTTTTTTGTTCCAAAAGTCCCCGGTCCCGAATCTATAAAGAGAGAGTCTCTCGTCCCAGAACGAGACTTCAACTCTTTTCCTCATCATCAATCACCTCAACTCATCAACACACACACACACACACACACACACACACACACACACACATTCAAGAACCAGCCATCACCGCCCTTTCTTCACACCCCCCAATCTCGAGTCAACCACTTGAACAACAAGAACCTGTCCTACATCCATCCACTCAAGAGAGAAAACAAAAAAACATCTTCCAGCCGACACCATGTCCAACTCTTGCAATCACAGCTTCGTCCTCCTCAAGTCCGACAACACCCTCATGCAGTGGCTCTGCCAGATGTGCCGCGGCGGCCCTCACTACATGATCTACGAATGCGCCTACTGCAAGCTTCATCTCTGCCGCATGTGCTGCGCCGAGACTCCCTAGGATCCTCCTCACAACACCAATCTGCCTGATCATCGATCCATCGAAGGAATCCCACAACTCCGTCCGCGGCAACAATGCCGGCTTACCGAATCGTCTACAAAGCCCTATGCAGACCGAAGCACAACAACACTCTTCTCGTCCAAGTCGGCTATTTTCTTTTCTTATTGGAGCCTCGAATGATTCTCGCTCTCATTGTATTACACGTCACGAAAATCTTCATTGATAGTGATTTAAGCTCTCCAGTATCCGCATTTGTCGTGTCACCGCGGGAATTCTGAGCGGCTTTCGAATCGGGAGCGGTTCACCGCCGTCGTTAGCTTGTAACACCCGCAGAGATTATGTTTTCTTTTTTTTTTTTTTCTTATTTATTTTCTCATTCGGTTTTTTTTTGTAACCTTCAGTCACTTTTGTTACTTTACATTATCTTGACAAGACATTAGGTAGATTGCCACCAATCGACCGCTGATACCACAAATTTCTTCCCAACGTAATCCTACATTGTCCTGCTTTTCCAACTCCTCAACCGTCGGCGACTTATGATACTGCTATAGGTTCCCCAGATGTCGCACATAGAGGTGATTGACGTGCTACAGTACTTGCTGATGTAAGTGAACCTCTCTACTACAAACGTGGCTTGCAGGCGATCCGAGACAGAACGCTCTTCCCTGCATGGCTCCTCCTCCTCCCCCCCCCCCCCCCCCCCGGTCCATCCAAGACCTTCTAGAAGGGCGACACAGTCAGAAAAAAAAAGTCATTCAAGTGTGGGTAGCACAGCAGGGTTTGACGGGAGAGAAGCCGGTGCAACCATGTAAAAGTTATTAGGGGAGCTTTTTTTTATTCCCTTCCCTCGCCTCAAGAGGTACAAAATGTTTGTCCATCTAGCAACCGTCTCCTCCAGCGGCGCGCCTGCAAACGAGCACACGCAGTCTGTGCCTTATGACCTCTTAAATTACCCACGTTTTCCCCTTTTTGTTTTATCTTTCTCTCTCTACTTTCCTCTCCCTGTAAACCCTTGAACTTGTTCTCTTAGGTAACCCTCGTCTGGAATGGGCCATACTTGCGAGCTTTGTGTAGGAAAAGGCATTTGCCAACCTTCCCCTTGAGCCCAACGCCCATTGAGAATGCCCTCCCCCGTTCAATTACTGCCGAACCGGCTGTGTTTCCTCAAAATACTGTGCTCTGTGTCTCCCTTATTCATCTCCAGACTTGCCACGTGCCCCCGGATTTTAGCGACATTCCACGAGGCATCGACAGCCATCAGAGCCCACGGCAGCGGGTGACTTTGGCAAATTTACGCAGAGCAAGCACTGTCTGCCGCCCGGCTTCAATTAACTCGTGTCTTTTTCCCTATTCGTCGCTCTCTTTATTTCTCATGCACATGCCGAAGGCGTCGTGGCAGAAGTTCCGTAAATGTATGCTGAGAACGATGCACAAGCTTGCGTTGGACAACAAGACGACAAATTACGACGAGAATGTACGCAGTTTCGCCATCAGCACATGTCGAACCGAAATACTTTCGTGTTCGCCTCATAAGTTCATTGTCCCCCCTGTATACCTACGTTGTGCTTGATGATCCAACGTAGCAGCTGTTGCGAATCTTAAAGTCACCAACCCAAGCCGCGGCACTTTCTTACACGCACGTACGCGCATAGAAATATGGATGATGAGTCTCGAGAGTCAATCCTCCGCTCTCGTTATACATGCTTCTGGGATTTTTATCATCTCCCAAATGATGTCTTCTCGCGGCCCGAGGTTTTCCAAACAGCTGCATCGGCAAGTAAGGACACTCTAGCTTTGACAGACCCTAAAAGGACATGCCATCATGCGCATTCAGGAGGAGCAGGCGGTTTTTCTTTGAGCCACCATTCCTCAAAATCGAGTACTCGGTAACCTGTTGCCGAGCACGCACCGGTACTATCATCTAACGTGAACCCTCCATTCATCGATTCATTACATTAGTACAGCAACCCTTCAATAGCCTGACCTCCTTTTTGAGAAGCCTACATGACATCGTATGATACGAAAAACTCAGCCTTCTTTCAGCGCTCGTAAGCTATTTATGCGCTCCTCGTCATCTCATTTGTCAACAAAAATGTCCAACGGGATCGAGCACACCACGCCATAGTGCGGCATGTCCACCGCCTGCACGATCTTGAGGTGGCCTGTCACCGAGCAAAGCATGTACGCGTCCTCCCTCCCCAGCCCCTTCTCCGCACCGAGCCACTCGATCGCCGAGCGCACCGCCTTCCTCGTCGCCTCGCGCAGGTCCGCGTCCAGTCCCATGGTCGCATACTCCTGTCCGCCTGCCCCCTTCTCCCGCTGCGCATCCGCCTCTGAAGTGCGATAGTGCGGCGATCTCACCCACGGCTTGCCCTTTTCCAGCGTGAGCCGTAGCCGCGCCCTCATGGCCGTCTCGATAGCCGTTCCGCACACCTCCCCGTCGCCCTGCGCCGCGTGCCCGTCTCCGCAGCTGAACAGCGCGCCCGCCGTCTGCACCGGCAGCCACAGGCTCGCTCCGGCCGTGAGGTGCCGGCAGTCCATGTTGCCTCCCCAGTCATACGGCGGGATCGTGTCAAGCTCGTCGTCGGTCGCCGGCGCCAGGCCCATGATGCCGAGGAAGGGGCGGACGGGGATGCGGATGCCCGGGCTAAACTCGGCATGGCTGCCGCCGGCGCCACCAACAGCACTATTCAGGTCCCAGATCTTGAGCTTCTGCATCGGAAACTCATCACTCAGCAGGCCGAAATCATTGATGATGGCCGTCCAGCCGTGCGCGCCCGTTTGGAGCTCGAGAATGTCCACGCGTAGCACGTCACCGGGCTCGGCGCCCTCGACGGCGACGGGGCCAAATCCAGGATCGAGGCCGCTGAAGTTCAGATTATCCAGAATGTTGGCTTGGTTTTCGGGCGTGATCTGGTTATTGGCGGCATCGGCGAGGTCAAAGCTCACCTCGGTGCCCGAGGCAACAGTGAGGGCCGGGGTCAGCTTGCGCGACCACTTAAAGTGTATGTTGCGCTGCGAGACGTGTGGCTGGGTCATGGTGCGGCTCAACAAGCTAGACTGCTGGGTTTATTGAAAAAGAAAAGCCCAAAAAGTCGTGATCCGTGGCCAGTACAAGTCAGAGGTTGAGGATCACGAAATCTTGTTCGGCCTTCCCCACCCCAAGTACTTCCTAAAAAGGAAGCACTTCCCCTCGTAGCCTATAGTTGAGGCAGTCGTCATGAGGTAACAATGGTGCGAATCGTTACATGAGTCCATCCGCCATGTAGCCAAATCTCGAAACAGACTCTCATGCGAGCCCAGTCTACCGGATTAATTCAAAATTTTCGCCATTATTCAACCTTCAGGGATGTATGAGCCGATGCGGGGCACACGAGATCTCTGCCTAGCCCCAGGTTCCGTCTGGCTACCCTAGTCACTGCAGCTTGGTAAGTAAATTTCCGAGCCCGGCTCAGTCAACCGCTGTGACAAATTGGTTTCATTATCATCTATCATTCTCCCTGGCTGGTGGGGACGAGCGAAAGGCAATAGACTTCAGGTCGGGAAGCAAACGGCACCCGCAACGCTACGGTGATTTATTGGCAAGAGGCGGAGACCAGTATGCTTGCTCTGCAAGAAGTTGCCTGCTTGGAGCGCCGGGGTGAGTTGGGTCTCGATCTCGGTCCGCTAACTATAACAGTAATGGCAACGATGATACGACATAGAATCTTCATTGGCTCGGCCCAGCTCTCCTTAGGGGCAGGGTACTGTGCATGTCGTCTGACGACTACTGCGTCAGTGCAACGGACTCGCCACTCCGGGCTGCTCAGAGCCGAGAGCAGAGCTGGCTTTTCATCTTCGAGTTGAAAGCGTCGCAGGCTCAGTCAGTCTATTGCTTCAATCACTTGACACCACCATGTTTGCGTTCCATGATAGTCGCATCGGATAGCTCAGGTCTGGGCTCTTCTGAAGCAAGCCACTGGCGTTTCGGCGCGGTGCTAGCAAGCCTTGCACTAGGAGGCATGGGTGGAAGGGCTTGCTCTTGCAGGCAGCTGGAGAGTTCAAAGCGAAAGTTCAACACCTTGTTAGCATGTGCAATCCAATGATGGCCCAACAACGACGTTGCGCTGCATTATTGGCGGGTTGATGAGGAACGACGCTGGGTTTAGTCCATGCTTTACTCTATACAATTGCGCTGTCTTCGGGAAGTTGGCTGATGGCAAGGTATTCTGATCTGGCTCTGCTATGCCCTCATGACAGTCGAGATGCTGTCCACAAATAGGTTACAACGCAGTTGTATGGGCGATAGACCATGTCATGCATGTCAAACAGTTCGTGAACGATTGATGTTAAAGACCGGCGTTGCGTCGCTCGCTCCGTCAGGCTATCTATTGTCTAAGCGGTCGGAGCGGGGATCAAGTCGCAAGCCAGGGTTGCAGCGTCGCAGCTATGCTCTCGATAATGGGGCCATGCGAGTTTGATCGGCGCCGGTGCATGCCACCAAGAGGTTGGCTTGTGAGAGAGGGGGGGCCTCGTCTGACGGTTGCTGATCGATGCAATGTTGTCAAGCAAGGGAATCATCATCAATTCACGAGTGTTTCGCATACTGTTTCAGAATACTGTTACATCAAGTCGTAGCGTAATCTTCAAAGCCAACTCCCTGCGCCGGAGTTTCTCTCAGGAAGGGGAGGAGCATCTCATCGCAGCAGGCCTCAAGTAAATGGTACAGTACCATATACCTGCGTGCATATGCGGTAGCTTTTGCGATGCAACCCTCTCGTCTGGTTAGAATTCGTGCCAGCCAACGGATAAGCTTGCAGGCGATGACGACGAGGACCACTAACTTTGCGAGCACCACAATCACCACCAATAGGGCGCGGCGTCGAGAGCCTCAGTGAGCGGATTGCGCGGATGATTTGCGTCGAAAAAAAAAAAAAGGAATATCTTGCGCCCTCGGCAAACGGCGTTGTGCCAGCGAATCGCCCTTCCTACTGGGCAAGAAACGTGCATCGAATTGCGTAATGTGCAGAGTGATCGTCGCCACCATTCCGTGTCGGCGTCTGCGTGCACACAGTAGCTCCCGAGTTCTCACTGACTGTGCTGACGGACTGTGCCTTTGCCATTGGTGTTCAAGAATCCGTCATCTGCTGCAGACTGTAACGAGGGAGGAGTTTTCTTCAACCTCGCCGCCGCATCGCCTGATCTGCCGTGTTTTATTGGTACTGTGTAGGAGACTATGTACCTCACGTTGTGCGCACAGTACGTACTACCTAGGGGCACTATCAAAGTATTCAGGCGCTACGGCATCGCCGTTGGCAAGTTCGTAAGTTATCTGCCGAAGAGCTCTTCTGTGTCCATGATGCTTTTTTTTTTTTTTTTTTTTTTTTTTTTTTTTTTTTTTTTTTTTTTTTTTTTTTTTTATGTTACTTTTTTTTTAATAAGCAAAATATACTATTCTTTTTCTTTTCGACATGTGTCAAGCCCAGACTCAGCTACAATAACCCAGTGACAGCCCGTCCCTCAAGCGGCCCACTAGCCCTTTGGTCGTCTCGTCTCGCCTCACTATCGAGCACGCACAGTACATTATACCCAATATCACAAAACTGCCCTCTTTTTCCCCCACCTTCCCACCTACCTTTCTAGTTTCCCTCGTCTTTATTTTTTTTTTTTTCATAAAGTCTGTTTCTTTCTTCTTCTTCATCTGACCTCCTCTCGGAGATCCAATATCAATCTCGGCCAAATCATAGATTGCCGTTCGGTCGATTCCCAACACAGAAGCACATATTCATTATACAGTACGACTACTACTACACAGTACAACTCCACCCGGCCGCCCCCCTTGCTCCCTGGCGGACTCCCTAGACTTGGATTTGGACCCTCAATCAGCCCCGGCCCCGGTTTTTGCCCCTCGACCAGTTGGCGGTTGGCCGTTGTCAGTTGTAACTTGTCAGTTGACCAGCTGGCAGGAATTTTGGCACGACCCTTGGACATTGAAGTTTTTAGCACTACTCACCCCACTACTACGCTACTGGTATTATTATTATTTTTTCCTGCCTCCCTCGGGTCGCTTCTCGCCCGCCTAACCAACCACCAAAAAATCCAGACATTTTCTCATCATTTTATCATCCTTGGCTTCCCAAACTTCACGTTGCCTGCTTATTTATACGTTTCCTATATCTCGTGCACTGCTATCCTCTATTATATTTTAATACCCCGTCAGATCTTGCCTCATTATACCCTTCAGCTTGCTCGTTCGTCTCTTGCAAATTATGATACCCTTGTTTCGAGTTCCTTGAACGAAACACACTTACCCCTTCGCAGCCCGACTCCCTTCGCTGGCTCGACATATTCCCGCATTCCAGGAGCAAACTGATATATCTATACCTTCGTCGGCTTTGCTTTGCAATCATTTCCTTATTGAAACTAAACACTACTCCCACCTGGTCGTCTTCCACACCAAGCACTTACATACAGTATCTACCATGGAGGACAGAGGGATAACCAGGGTACGCGAGCTGGACTTGCGCGAATGCAAGGTCAGCTCTACTGTCGATGGTGTCAATGTCATGCGGGGTATCAAAAGCAGTGCCGGTATGTCTGTCGCTACGAAACAAGAAGCATCTGTGCTCTACACCGAGTGTTGACTTTTCTTGCTAACACGACTCTAGCTTTCTTCACCTTTCTGCGCGCCAATCTCGCTCTAAGCTCTTCCATGATTGCTTCTCCCACGAGCACACCTCAACTCGACCCTCTTTCCTGTCCAGCCGACACGAATAGATCACAAACTTCTACTACTTGCTTCCCGAGCACCCCCGCGACCCCGTCCGCCAAAGCCGCTGCCGCTCCCGGCAGGGCTGCCGCCCCCGCCAACGGCCTAGTTCCACTCGATGACATACCCGCCATCTCTCTCGATCCTCTCAAAACCGAAGACGAGCAGGCCGAGGGCCTTGATCTCCTTGCGGAAACCATCTCCGGCATGCGCGGGCCCGCGACCGCCTCCGTCATGTCTCACCCGAGCTGCGTCGTACCCTTCTCCGCCTTTCTCTCTCTCATCTACTACTCGCGTTGAACCATTCCCGGACACTTCAAACTCACCGCTTGTTATACGTACGGCTCTGTGATAATCTATGTGCTGGTCATATGGTGTCTCACTCGCCCCTACAAAACCTATGCCAAGGATGTAGACCGCGCCTGGCTCGACAAGGAGGGGCCCAACCGCGACATCATGGTTGGCGCCCGCAGCGCAAAGGATCAAAAGCTGGTCGGTGTCGTCATACTACGTCTCACCCCAAAGATCACCCCCGGCGGCACCGGCGGCGCTGGTGCTGGCGGTCGTCGGCGGAGCCACAATCGCAGTCTTTCCTTCAAGGGCGGCCGCGGTCTCATCCGTGCTTGGGCCGTGCGCCGAAAGAACCGCGGCCACGGCGTTGGCAAGGAACTGCTGCAGGCCGTGGTGCGCATCACCAAGGAGCGCTGCGGGAAGGACGCCGACTTGGGTTTTGTCCAGGATCATGCGCACAGTCGCTTGATCTTCCACAACATGTTTAATGGCTTCTTCAAAAAGGTAGAGGTCGCGGCGGATAAGGCGCTGCGGCTTGCCATAGATGAATGGAGCGCCGCCAAGAGGCGGAGACGGTGAATAATTTCTGATTGGATACAAGTTTTTGACCTTGTCTTTTTTTTTTGTTTGGCTCATGATAGATGTTGCATATCGCATGATAGATACCCAGCATAGCACGAAAATGACATGCCCGTTTTGCGAAGTGGCTCCTCACGTAGCTTTTAACTCGGGTCCTCACACCTTGACTTCATGCGTCTTCTACCGACCCAGGTTAATGCGATGCTGGACAGAGTAGAAGTGCTATACTTGGTATATACCTCGCACGACACACCAGGCAACTGATGCCGTGGAGAAACGAAATGATCAAGGCAGCTGATATATAGCTCGTATCGTTTAGAAAACATTTCAACACGTCACAAAAGCCAGTAGCAAGTACAAAATGAGAAGCAAAGAAGACGAGAAAGCAACCAGAGAAAACAAGAAGCGACCCAAGCATCCAGCTCAGTCACCACCCCTTTTCCAATGCTGCAGCCATCATTTCCGACCGTGACATTCAAAAAAAAAATTATGCTGAAAACAAATAACAAACATCAAATTTGCGTCTTCTAGAAGAAGAAAAAAACTAAATTCGACAGCATCCTACCCGGCTAGACAAGCTCGGGGTTTACTTGCGCAGGACGACATTCTTGCTACGCTTGTGGTCGTTGAGAGATCCCGTCGCGGGGTCGAAGCCGTACAGAGGTCGCCCAAGTCGTTTTATGGCGTGCAGGACCTGTTTTTGATCGATTTAGAAATGTTTCACCAGAAGAAGAAAACGACGGCTTGTTTTTTTTTTTTTTGTTTTTTGTCCTCTCGGCAGCGGCAAGACTTACATCTGTGACGGTGACCGTCTTTGCTTGGCGATACTCCACGTATATACAGCACAGATTCAGAATCTATGCCAGGATGAGAAGATAATCAGCCATTCGTGATCCATGGAAAAACAAAAGCAAGCGCTGGGGCGACAATGACGCGTACCTCGGTGAGATGAGACTTGATCACTTTTCGCGTCTCGTCATAGATTTGCGCCGAGATGCGCTTCACGCCTCCACGACGTGCGAGGCGTCTGAAGCAATTCAGAAAAAAGAGCGCCACATATTAATAAAATCTCGACACAGCTAGATCGTCAAAGCGGGGGGAAATGATGACATGAACGGCGAGATTTGCCCTGCATGGGATTAAGAGGCATAACAACGTACCGAATGGCAGGTCGCGCTATGAGAATAGGTCAACAAATGCAGACATATATTATGCAGGCATATACTTACTGACGCCTTGAATAGTATCTCGAAGTATTTTTCTGCATAATACGTGTCAAAAAAAAAGCTCCTCTTGTTTCTCTCTCTCTCTCTCTCTGTTTCTCCCTGTTTCACAAAGAAATTGACGCAACTCATGCCATTTTCGCACACGCCAGTCTCATCAGAGCAACTCACCGTGACCTCACACTACTAATCGTCTTGCCCGCCACGCCCTGCTTCCTTCCGGGTCCTCCACGCGCAGTCTTTCCGCCGCTGCTATGTCCCAAAGTACTCGTCCTCATCGCAGAGGTAGCCTTTGTCAGGATGGTTCTTGCGCGGGAGCGTAGAAAATATATATACGTATATATATATATATATGGAAATCCTGCCAAAGGCGGGGTGCTCCGGTCGCAATTATATGTACGACACCAACTCGGAGCAAAACAGCGCCGCGGAATTCTGTCAAGTCAGCGGAAACACGGATCCCTCTTTCGGGGACGCGATGGGGAGTTTGGCTCCGGGAACGGGCTTGATGAGGTGTGAAAAGGTCGAGACATCATCGCCGTCCAGAGAAGCATCGTGCATTTGCTCACTCGACCGTCACAGCTCACTAGCCAAAAAACAGAGCGCTGCACGTGACCGAGCGACAACACAGCGTTGCAGCAGGTTGACGAGGAGACAATTCGGGGCTAGCAATAACAATGTGAGGTGAGTATCAAGTGAACATGCCAAACACTCGGAAAGCCCTCATTGCTAACTGCACCATTTCCCAGCATTTCCATCTACTAATCTATTTATAAAGCCCCTCTTTTCTTTTCTCCAACTTGTCTGCTTTCTCTCATCACTAGAGCGTCATGTCGTGGAACATCACCCAACACTTCTACAGTAGCCACTTCGACACCGAAATCTTATTCCATCATTAAATTGTTGCTAACTATCCATATCAATGGAATTGATTGAAAAAAAAACTGAAACAAGTACCCCTAATAAAAACAACGCCCGATGCTGCCTATATACAAGAATCTCGCCGGCCGCTAAATTGGCCTAGTTTCTCTTCAATCATGGTAAACTGCCCTTATTCATCACTGTTCGCCAGGCTTGGATCATCATGGTATCGACCTCCCTTCCTTCTAAAACGCCCAAAATCAAGAAGAAAAAAAACAACATTCCCGCACATCCGTTTCCCAGCGCTTGATTGAAACATGACATCTCCCCAGAGCTTACAAGAACGCGTCAACGCTTGAGTAGCGGCGGAGAAGAGTCGAGAGAATATTCCAGACGCCAAAAAAAAAAAAAAAAAAAAAAAAAAAAAAAAAAAAAAGAACCAAAAAAAAAAGCAACGAAGGAAACCGTACTAAGGGTCAAGTATCAGCAACGTAAGCCTCTTCCGCTTCAGCCCAGCCAGACTGTTGTATCGAGATGTATTTCGACGTTGTGTAGTTCCATCAGCTTAGAAGTCCCACTAGGGGTAAGAGACACACAAGTTCATGCTGCAGCGACGAGCTTTTCAGCTGCAGCGGCAAGATCTTCCACCGATCCCTCGCACGGTTTCTCTTCAGACGTCTCGTTCACTTCTGGAAATGAGTCATCAACAGGTCCAACCTCGAGCTCAGTCTCTACGTCTGAACGAGCTCTCTTCACTGAGGGCTCTGTCTCGTCACCAGCGGCAGCCTTGGACGCTTGAAGCTCAAGCTCCAGCTCGTCCAGCCGCCGCTTCAAATTGTTCTCGCGCCGATGGCTGTCTTCTAATTGTTCCCGAAGCTGAGCCTCGCTGAGCTCCAGTTGAGTGCGCGATACGGCTTGCTCAGCCCCGTTGAGGTCTTGCCCATTCCGAGCTGCCACTTCTTGTTGCTCCAGCTGACTGAGCCGACCACGGAAAAGCTCATTGATAAACTCCAGTTCGCTGACTCTCGTCTTGAGGCTCGAGTTGATGGCGAGCAGCTGTTCTTGCGTTTGGGGGCCGTCGCCGCGGTCTCCGACGGATGCATCGCCATTAAAGCCATTCACCCTATAAGCGTCATCGACGATGAAGGACGTGAGTGTGTTGTTGTACATCGAGGCCGTTCCGTTTCTGGCGATTGAGGGATCGATGTTTTCGACTCCATTATCAACCCTAGAGCGGCGCATGGCTTCAGCAGCCTGTGCCGCAGCGTGCTGGGCACTATTTGCATCGCCAGCCATGCCGAACCCCTGCGCTTGCTGCTGCTGCTGCTGCTACCGGATTGAAACATTAGTCTATTGACGATGGCGAGCACCGCCTCTAGTGACGGCAAGGGCGCTTACCTTTTTCTTTGCCACCAGGTCTGGACGCATCGTCTTGACGCGATTGCGGCTCTTGATGACATCCGTTTTTAGAGAGGCAGGACGCGGTCTACCGTGTAGCTTGAGAAACAGCCCGCAGGCATTGCAGAGAACAGCGCCGAACTCGTCGCGACGCCATAACGGCGTCCGCGACGTGCCGCAGTTTTCGCACGTAGGCTGCGAGGAAACATTAGTTGCCATCATCGAAAGGTGTTGAGATTCTGCCATGGCTGTGTCGCTTTGTGAGGCGGTAACCGTCACGATGAGTAGATAAAGCAATAGGCAAGCAATCGATATCGGGTAGGAAATAATTGTTCTGGTATCGTCACTGATAAGACAGATAAAACAGATAAAGCAGATTAAGCAGATAGAGCAGGAAAAAAAAATTTGCTCCACCAGCGAAGGCGACATGGCTTATCTGGCCCGAAGCGGACTAATGTCGGCTCTTATCTAGCCTGTGCCGAATTGGCGTTGAAGGTTTGACCATTCAAAAAAGCACGTGATTACGGCCTCTTCAGCGAGTAATTCGTTGGTCAGTCTCCATGGCGGCGGTTGCTGATTGGTCAAAAGGAGAACCAAAATTTCGGGCAATGAGCGATAGCGACGATAGCGATAGAGGGATAAGGAATTCATGTGCGATAGGCGGCGGGTAGGACGGACGTAACTCGATAGGGATTGTGCTCAGATGTGACGGCGAAAGAGATAAAGATGCTTACCATTTCTCCCGAGCCACCACTAGTAGCGGCAGGGGAGCCTCCGATATACATTATCTGGTTGGGCCGGGACATTGATGCGTCTCTACCATGAACCGTCAGCGCTGCTCTACTCGCATAGCCGTTATCCGTAAGAGCACAGACGACCGACATGGTCGGTGCTATGCGCCTGCTGTAGACGGACGCTTTTAGATGATCGGCCACGGGGGAATTCCGCTTACTCTGTCGCCGGTGAGCCGGCGTCCGCGGCAGTATGAGCACTGCTTGTAGCGAGTGACGCAATTACAGGTAGTTGAGCAAGCGTCGCGGAAGCCGAGTCGGAAGCATGGCTATTGTCTAGTATCGTCGTCGACACCTCCGGCATTTCAGTGTCCATCTCGATGTGATTTCGCAACAACAATCGCGCCGGGCTCGGAGTGCCTCGCAAGGCTCGATCGCTTAGGTATAATGGTGATTCGGATGTGGACCGAGGTATGATGAACGCCACCGTCTTGAGCCCGCGTAGGTTTGTGTGATCAGCCCTTCTGCTGTCGATGCAAGGCCAGCCGACTCGTATCAATCCTTGAAGGTGTCCTGCAGTCGTTGGTCGCCGAGGGCCCAGGGCAGGCAGCGGTGCAGGATGGTGATGATGTTCAGGATTGCGGCAGGAAGGTATGTTATAACAGTTGGCCGATAGTCTGGAGGCCGTGCCGTGCGGATTTCGCGATTTGTTGAGCGAAGCAAACAAGTCTCGGGTTTCTAGCGAGAAATATGCGTCGAAGATGGACGTTGACAAATGCGGAAGTAAAAAGGTGGCGCTTGCAAAACAAAAGGCTCACGACTACCATTTTGGCTGGACATGGTTGCGCTTAGCCACTCAGCGGCGGCCTTTGTCTAGTATGCTATTAATGCTGCTAATAAAATAAGTGACCGCTCGCTACCTTAGTAGTACCTCTCTCCCACAAAGTTACCAGTCTTGACAGCGCCGCCTACCCGGAAGCCTTTGGCGTAGCAATTGTGCGTGACGGACGAATATTTAGCGAACATGACTGGTGACTACTAATTGTCAGAGGCTGCCTTGGACTCAAAACAGCTGATGTATTCTTCGGCTGTATATTTACGGGCTTTTTTATTTCATTAGCGTGTGGTCAACCATTAGATTGACAAGCATGTACTGTAGGAGTTGACTGACCATGGAAGGACCGATACCTGGCAATGAGAAACGACGTCATGTCAGAAAGGTGGCATGCGACTAGCATGCAGGTACTTGGTTATCAAATCAAATGGACTGAGCTGCCAGAGGCCGTTGGTACAAACCAATGAAGCAACGCACATCAAGGTCAGTGTCTGTACTCTGTCTATTGTCGATAATGTTGTATGTATGTACGCAGGCCTGTATTAAATGTAGCTGGGGAACCCGTATAGCAGAACCAGCATGTATGGTACTGTACGTATTGGTACTGTATTTCGTCCGGTGGTGTGAGTACTAAACTACATAGCAAAAGGTGCCTGTAGGTTAGTGGGCAACTCCTCCTAGCAAAGCACTGATGATGTGTGTGGTGAACCGCCCGCCCATCCCATCCAGCTTGTGTCGTGCTAGTACTTACTAGTACATACTACTAGTAGGGTAGTAAAGGTATAGGTACTGCAGTGGTAGAAAATTCGGGCGGTGTGGTTTCCTAGTAGTGGTCAGTACCCAGCGGCTATTACCGATGGGGCCGATCCAAAGTCGATTCTCCCAAGATGCATGCACCTTTCCTCTCCTTCAATTTTCTCCTAGCTACATGAACGAGCTGCTTTTCATCTGAATAGCACCATCGTCTTTCTTCCCTAAACACCAGAAGTCATGTTCAACTGGGTACAGCAACAGTAAGCCGCCGCAGCGCAAACCCTGCACTTCCGCCTGACCCCTCCCACGGAGCCCAGCCCAACGAACCCCCATCGCAAAAACACATCACCAGCGAAGCCAGCTAACCCGTTGCCGAAACTGTCACACAGGATCGCCAATGTCGCCGGCACGTCAGAGCCCATATACGGCTCCTCGGCTATCCGTTCGGTAGCCGAGGAGGCCAAAGAGACCCCCTTCACTGAAATCGGCCGTGACGATCTCCAGTGGAAGGAGATGGAGTGGACCAATGTTGAGACGCAAACATTTTACTTCATCTCCGACCAAGGCAAAATTGGCATGGCACAGCTCATCTATAGCAATGTTGCGTAAGACAAAACCTCCCGTGCTTCTGCCTCGTCAAGGCTGGCAAGAGCTTCCCCCTTTGAAAGGCATGGCGGAAGTGCTAACCGCCGCACTTTGTTGCACCTTCAAATAGCGGCATCCGCACAACTTGCCAGTTCAACGCAAAGATATTCTCCTCGGACGCATCGCAGCCGCATCTCTGGTCTTCGACGCCGCTCAACAACTGCGAGGTCAGCGAGGACAAGAGCTCCTTCTACGCCGACGACTGCGCCCTCGAGCTGTCTGCGGACGGCAATAGCTACACAATCAAGAGCTTGAATGACAAGCGCGCCATTGTCAACATCAAGATCACAAAGGCCGCACCGGGATTCCAGGGCGGCAAGACGGGGACCTCGTCGTTCGGCACCGATCCGAAGGAGCCCTGGGGCTGGATGCGCCATGCCTTCTGGCCTCGCTGCGCCGTCGAGGGCACCATCACGACTACCGACGGGCCTGTCGACTTCACCGGCCGCGGGTTCTACATCTACGCCCTGCAGGGCATGAAGCCCCATCACGCGGCGGCTCGCTGGAGCTTCGTCGCCTTCCAGGGTGCCACCTACTCGGCCATCATGATGCAGTTCACGACCCCGCCCTCGTACGGGTGCACGACCGTCAACGTCGGCGGCGTTGCCAAGGACGGCGCCATAGTCGGCGCCGGCTGCAGCGACAATTCGGTCACGCACACGGCGGTCCACACCGACCCCGAGAGCAACTGGCCGGAGCCGACGGACGTGAAATTCGTCTGGAACGTCAAGGATAAGGACGGCAACGCGGTCGAGGCGGAGCTCGAGACGCCCCTGGGCAAGCGCCTAGACCGCGTCGACGTCATGGCCGAGGTTCCGGCTTTCGTCAAGCGCATTGTCGCGGGGACCGTCGGCACCAAGCCGTACATTTATCAGGTAAGGGTCCGCTGCGCGCTAGCTCTTTTTTTTTTCTTTTTTCTTTTTTTTTTTTTTTTTTTTTTAACGAGT
>JAFEME010000604.1:0-16288 GCA_018831755.1 Niveomyces coronatus
CCCCCCCCCCCCCCCCCCCCCGATCCAATGTCTATTCGGCGTTGCCGGGCTGATCGCGCAACCTCTGGAGCCAATCAGCGCGCAAACGACGTCGCTGACATGATCACTCTACTAGTTTCTGGCCTGAGCGCTGCTCACACCATCTATCTCGCCGGTGGCAATGTTGTCGTTCTCGACAAGCAGGGTACGTTTTTTGTGTATTTTCCTTCTCGGCGCTTGGAACATTATTGCTGCAATCTCCTGTTTCATTTCAAATGGCTAATCTCTCCTCATTTAGGCTTCTTTGGCGGCAACTCGACCAAGGCCACATCTGGCATCAACGGTGCCCTGACCCGCACCCAGGTAGACCACCAGATCGGTGACAGCGTCAAACAATTCTACGAGGATACTCTCAAATCCGCCCGTGACAAGGCTCGGCCCGACCTGATCAAGGTTCTCACCTACAAGTCCGCCGCCGCCGTAGAGTGGCTTCAGGATGTTTTCAACCTCGATCTCACACTAGTTTCTCGACTTGGGTAAGCAATCTTCTCGGCAGGCTTGCTATTGAGCCGCTCTTTGCTTGTAATAGTCTTGTCGTCGCTAATTCACCTTTCTTCTTCATAGTGGCCACTCACAGCCCCGCACCCATCGAGGCCACGATGCCAAATTCCCTGGCATGGCCATCACCTATGCTCTGATGCAGCGCCTCGAAGAGCTCGCCGAAACCGAGCCTCACCGTGTCCAGATCATCAAGAAGGCCCGCGTCACCGGTCTCACCAAGGAGGGCAACTCCATCCTCGGTGTCTCTTATGAGTTTGACGGCCAGAACCAGACGGTTGAAGGCCCTGTCGTGCTCGCCACCGGTGGCTACGCCGCTGACTTTGGTGACACTTCTCTTCTCAAGAAGCACCGCCCGGACACTTTCGGCCTCGCCACCACCAACGGCACACACGCTACTGGTGATGGTCAGAAGATGGTCATGGAGATTGGCGGCAACGGTATCGATATGGACAAGGTTCAGGTACACCCCACAGGTCTCGTTGACCCCAAGGACCCCGGCTCCAAGTGGAAGTTCTTGGCTGCCGAGGCTCTCCGTGGTGAGGGTGGTCTTCTCCTCAATGCCGATGGCGACCGTTTCTGCGATGAGCTTGGTCACCGTGATTACGTCTCTGGTATGATGTGGAAGGAGAAGGATAAGGGCAAGTTCCCCATCCGTCTTGTCCTTAACTCCAAGGCCTCCACCGTCCTCGACTTCCACACCCGCCACTACTCTGGCCGCGGCCTCATGAAGAAGATGTCAGGTGAGGAACTAGCCAAGGAGATTGGCTGCACTCCCGACTACCTCCAGAGCACCTTCAAGACATACAACGCCATCGCCGACGGCAAGCAGAAGGACCCCTGGGGCAAGAAGTTCTTCCACAATATGCCGCTCGACGTCAACGACACTTTCCACGTCGCTCTCATGGAGCCCGTTCTCCACTTCACCATGGGTGGTATCGAGATCAACGACAAGGCTCAGGTCCTCAACCAGGACAAGAAGCCCTTTGATGGTCTTTTCGCCTGCGGTGAGCTGGCTGGTGGTGTCCACGGTGCTAACCGTCTCGGCGGTTCTTCTCTGCTAGGCTGTGTTGTGTACGGTCGTGTCGCCGGAGACACTGCCAGCAACTACCTCTTCCAGAAGGCCCTGAGCGGCACCAGCTCCGGCGCTGCGCGTCTGGGCCAGATCTCTCTGCACCTCGACCCCTCCGCACCGGGCAGGGTGACGGTCGAGTGGGCAAACGGCGGAGCCGCTCCCGCCACTGGCGCTGTTCCGGCGGGTGATGCTCTGGCCGCCGGGGGGGCCGCTACCAACTCATCCGCCGCCGCTGCATCACCAGCTGGTCCCAGCAAGGTCGAGGCCAAGCCCTTCTCGATCCCCGAGAAGGAGTTCAGCATGGAAGAGGTTGCCAAGCACAACACCAAGGAAGATCTCTGGGTCGTCGTCAAGGGTGTTGTCATGGACCTGTCCAACTGGCTCGACGATCACCCGGGCGGTCCTCAGGCCATCATGAACTTTATGGGTCGTGACGCTACGGAGGAGTTCGAGATGCTTCACGATGACGAGGTCATCCCCAAGTATGCCCCCAACCAGGTGATTGGCCGCGTCAAGGGTCAGGAGCCCAGTCTCGAGCTATAAAGCTCTCTCTTTACTTCTTTTATGAAGGCGAGACAAAAGTAGCATATTTCTTCTATTCATGCTTTCACGGGATATAGAATTTGAGTTGGATAAGAGTGGACCAGGGTCATATGCTGTAATGGCATTGACTAGGGACAATTTGGCGTTCGGGTTTCTCCATGACTTTTTTACTTTTTTTTTTCCTTGTCAAACATCATCCATGTTTTGTATCTTGGGTTTTGATGTAATTTTGACGCTGTACAGATAGAAATGCATGTATATGAATCATGTTACTTCACACTCGCGTCTTTAAAGTCTCTAGCCCAACTTGGCGCATGTTCAGGGCCGGGAGTAATTGCCCCATGATATTACAGGCAGCCAGGCAAGTAAGCAGTGGTACGAAGCCCTTCGCGGGCATCCCTCCAGGACGCTTTGGATTCGGATTGCATCTCCATTTCCGGCTTACTGATTTATCAGAGAGGGGATCTCGCCGGCTTCTGAGCGCCCTGTCTGGGAAATGTTGGCGTTAGTTGGACAGTTTTGCCTGCTGCTTTGTTGTAGCGACGGGCAGTTTCAGTCTCTTCGCGCAGGTGCGAATACATGCATCATCATGTGAACCCAGAAGAGAGACGAGGGCGTTGAGGTATTAGTCCGAACAAGCCTTTGCCAGACCTTGCACGTGCTAATAAATAAATACGCGGAAATGTCAGGGAATTTGTCGTCAGGCCAGAAACGGGGGCCCGTCATAATGTGTCATTTTTTTTTTCCATTTCTTCCATTTTAGAACCCAGAGCGTTCTGCGACCCCTCGCAGCTCAACTTGTGGTTAGCCTCTATTTAGGGTTGATGGAGGAGGTCCCCCCCCTCGATTCGAGATGAGCCGATATCGTGCTTATTGCTAGGTCACCTCTGCCGTGAATCTAGGCTTAGAACATGGGAAAGAGAGAGGTCAAAAGCACGGGGCGGACGAAGCCATGAGTAAGAGGCTGGAAAGCTAGACCGGACGAGGCGTCGCTGCATCATAACCCTGTATTTGTCGGCAGGGTGCTGGAGGAGCCGGTCAAGAAGGGGTTCCTAGCGCAGGTGCTCCGCCACAAAACCATGTAGGAGATGGAAAAGAGAAAAAGTAGAGGGCAAGAAAAACGGCGTGGCTTGTCCACCGAAATGAGAATACTGCGAGAACCGTTTTTCTTCTTTGTCTGTATGGTATATAATATTGTCCGTTTCTAATACAGTGTCGAAGTGAGGGAAGGGGGGGGCTTATCATAGATACTGGTGATGCATGCGAGACAACGCCTAGAAGCGAAGGCTGTGCTGACTCGTTGCACCAGGAATACAGGCTGTGAGGCGTGAGCTGCCGATGCCGGGCATCTTCCCCGCAAAACCCCAGCGTACCTGCTACACGGTCAGTCGTGCTTGTGTGATAGGGAAACGGTAGCTACTGAACCGATGCCAGCATGGGTCAAGAAGACTGTGGTTTTTACTCTGAGAAGAAGATTAATGTAGAATACATGTGCAAAGAAAAATTAATTGGTTCCGCTCTGCGCTGTTCTTTTCCTCGCGCATGCAAGAAAGACTCTTGAGCCTCCTGCGACAGACCCTTCTTAGTGGGGCCGGCCAGCAGCAAACCGTTCGCTCATCGGAGCCATTCCAAATTGCAAACCCTCCCAAAACCTTCACGACAGAGAAACCGCGCCTCGGAGTCGGTTTCAGAAGCAAGAAATAGGAAGAAAAGATCGATTTAGTGCCCGTCTTGCCCGTGAGGAAAGAAGAGTGTGGGTTTCGATGTAACTTGGATCAGCAGCTAAAAGACGTCTTAGGATGGCACGCTTGATCAGAGAGAATCCATCAAGGGGCCAGGCCTGCAGGTGAACACGTCCAAAACAGAGAGGGCACACTGCATCGTGCCGGTCCAGTATCGATGCGGTGTGGTTTAAACGGTGGAGATGAGAGAATGGGGGGACAAACAGGTGAGGCGGACGAAGACGAGACGCCAAAATTACCGGTTAAGTGAATTGCCGTAATGGTTTTATGCTTTTCCACTGTGGCTTACAGGGACTAAGTCGTTTCTTCAGTCCTCACATATAACATACAGTACCATCTACTACTAGTACCTAATGTATGCACTACCTATTAGTAGTGACTGTAGTATAGAGTACACACATGTTGCATGTACCTGGTAAATACACTGGACGGCGGGGAATGGGAAAAGGCTGCACCTCGGTTAGCGCGTGGCGGCCACCAGTGCAACCACTGACTTGCTTTAATTAATAGAAGCGGCCGTTATAACTGTCCAAGACCAGCGCAAGTGTCAAATGACAAGAGCGGGACAAGCTTGGTGCTCGGCTGATAATAAGTGGTGAGTGAACTATGACCACGCACTTTTGCCAGTTCATATGGTTGCTCAATAGGCAGCACAGCGGCAGACGCGACGGGTTGGGGGGGAGGCTTACAGTACTAGGATGAGGGTGAGTGAGTGCATAAAAGCTCCCGAGCGGTATTACAGCAGAAGACGAGGTGTACTATGGATCTAGCCGATCCGTCATGACAATATTCTCTCTCTCTCTCTCTCTCTCTCTCTCTCTCTCTCTCTCTCTCTCTCTCTCTCTCTCTCTCTCTATATATATATATATATATATATAGATATATATGTATCTAGAAAAAGTGACATTCGCGTTTACGGCTTTCAGGCCTTTTTAGCATGGCTAAACCAGGCAGGTGAAAAGGAAAAGGCGTGGTCCTGCAGAAAAGAGAGAAAGTAGTGTAAAAAAAAAAACGGGCACACGGTCGGTCAAGTCTGGGGAAGCGGGGATCTATGGTCTCAGCCAAACCCGCCAGGTATTCTTCACAGTGAGCACCACCACCCAACCAGGCATGGCGCAACGTTGGACGACGAGAGACAAAATAGGAGTGGAGATGGTTTTGGACAGAAAAGTACTCCGGGTCGTGGTCAACTAAGAAGATTTTTCTTCTTCTTCTTCTTCTTCTTCTTCTTCTTCTTCTTCTTCTTCTTCTTCTTCTGACCGACACAGTCATCGTTGTGGTTTGCTATGCGCCAAAGTCCGCTGCTTGACGTTTCAGAGCTTGACGCTGCGACAAAGACAGAGTAGTAGAGTAGTGGTACTACTCTGACGATGAGAGGCCTACAGTAGGTAGTACTTCTCGGTACCAGGCAGAGGATGGCCGACACAATGGTATGGCCGACACAATGGTCTGGGCCACAGGAGGCATAATAGCTGGGCTGGCGCGTCAATAAGCGTTATTAGCTGGTCCATGGCTCTTGCCTGGAACCCCGGGGATGGAAAAGACTGCCCCGGTCGAAGCACGTGTAGCGCGACTTTGCCGGAGTTCCACCAAGAGGCTTCATGGCCAATCAAATGACACAGATCCTACAAACGACCCAATCATAAGTCAGACACGTCGCAGATCGATACCCCTTTTGTGAGCCCGCGTACCGTATACCTCTTGTCTGGGCTTTTTCAGCCCGTTCGACCTGGACTCTCTCATTGTACATAGTGTAAGCTCCGCCCAAGGTCAACACCCAAGCGAGCCCAGGTCAAGTTTTCCGGGGTTCAGAGGGCAGCTGAGATTCACCCGCTGTAACTACCTCTAGCCTGTACCACTGTATCTGGTGCTACCAAGGCCGGCCACAATAGCCCACTGCCAAACTCCTTTTGGTGCCTACCGCTCGCCCAGCCCACTACCATGATGAATACCTTGGGCTCGTTTTTTTTTTTGCCTTGTCGCCCACCTCTTCGTCAACCGTCTCTCCTTCTCACCACTCTCCACATTGACCGACCCTGACCATCTTTACCTGTTCAAACGATTCGAAATCTCACCCCGACTCCTTTAACCGTCGGCTTTCCTTGTATTTTTTCTTTCAAATATACCTTGACCAATTTAGCTGTGTTCTCTCTCACAACATCTTACTCCATGCCTCTCGCCCGGTCGCTGTGTTATCCGAAAACCATCGCTTACTCGTCTCCGTCTATACACTCTTGATATCGAGTCCACTGTGTCGCTCTTGAAACGCCCACCTCTTCCGCCCCCCTCACAACGATAAACCCCCTTCTTGCACTCGTCGATCGGCAGTTTCTCCAAACAAAAATTACTAGCCATCGCTTCGACCGAATTTCCTGAATATCATCGCTCTCGTGCCGCCAGCCCTCGGGTTCTGCGTCCGCATTCTTGGCCCGCGACGTCTCATCGCGAACGACCGCTATAGTGGACTGAGTCATTCTACCTCGACGCCATGGCGATTGCCATGGGCTGGCACAAGCCAGACAATGTCGCTGGCTCGTCAGCCCCGGCTATCATGGTCGGTCTCTTCGTCGCTTCTGGTGGTCTATTATTCGGATACGACACAGGGTAAGCCTTCAAAGTCAGCCCTCGTCAGTCTTGTTTTCTGGCCGGGCCTCGCATCGATCACAAATGAGGAGCACAGGAAAATCACCATGAGAAAGAGACAGCGGGCTTTTCCGATGCTCTAAATAACAACGAGCTGGCCTCTGGCCTCCCATCTTCGCACTCTCATTGAAACATAAATCTCTCCTCTCTGCTAACTCTTCGTCTTAGCGCGATCAACGGCATTCTCGCCATGGAACCCTTCAAAAGGCAGTTTGCCACAAATTGCGTCAATGATGGCTTCAACAGGAATCTTTGTCCCAAAGACGCATCCATCATCGTTGCCATCCTCAGTGCCGGAACCTTCGTCGGGGCCCTCGGAGCTGCACCTTTCGGAGATTTTCTCGGCCGCCGCAAATCTTTGCTTCTTGCCATCGCTATATTTTGTGCAGGAGCTATTTGTCAAGTCTGCGCCGAGGCTATTCCACTTCTCCTCGTTGGAAGGTTCGTTAATGCTATTGGTCATGATGGTGCCCATGATGTTAACAAAAGCCTTTAGGCTCCTCGCTGGCGTCGGTGTTGGAGCTGTCTCGGTTCTTGTCCCGATGTACCAATCCGAGATGGCACCGAAATGGATTCGAGGCACTCTTGTTTGCGCCTTTCAGCTTTCCATCACAATTGGTCTCCTAGCAGCTTCCATCGTCAACATTATAACATCACGTGTGCCAAGTTCGGCATCCTATCGTATCCCTCTAGGCTTGCAGCTTGTTCCCGCTCTTATCATTACTGCTGGCTTACTGGTTCTACCCGAGACTCCACGATATCTGGTCAAGAAGGGCCGAAAAGAAGAGGCTGGCATCAACCTGAGTAGGCTGCGCCGGCTAGACATAACGCATCCCGCACTAATTGAAGAGCTCCACGAGATTGTCGCCAATCACCAATATGAAATGACTCTGGGTGATGACTCGTGGAAGGAGATCTTCGTCGGTACGCCACATCTAGGCCGCCGCACGTTTACAGGCTGTGCTCTACAAATGCTGCAGCAGCTCACCGGCATCAACTTCATCATGTATTACAGCACCACTTTTTTTGGGAGTGCGAGTCTCGACAACCCATACACAAAATCTCTCATCATTCAGATCATCAACGTTGTCTCGACTGTGCCAGGACTCCTCGTTATAGAATCTTGGGGACGTCGAAGGCTACTCATGGTGGGCGCGACAGGCATGGCTGTGTGTCAGCTCTTTATAGCTTCATTTTCCACAGCAGCGGGCAAAGACCTACTGTCGGCACAGAACACGATCATCATGGTCTTCAGCTCGCTCAACATCTTCTTCTTCGCCTCATCGTGGGGTCCCGTGGCATGGGTTGTGACCTCGGAGATGTATCCACTCAAGGTCCGGGCCAAGAGCATGGCGATCTCCACAGCCTCTAACTGGTTGCTGAATTTTGGCATTGCCTACAGTATCCCGTTTATGGTCGATGGAGGTCCCGGCAATGCCGGCTTCGGTCCGAAAATATTCTTTATCTGGGGTGCCTTTTGCGTTATTGCCCTCGTATTCGTCTGGTGCATGGTGTACGAAACGAGCAAGATCAGTCTAGAACAGATTGATGAAATGTACGAACGAGTCAACCATGCTTGGAATAGCAGGGGTTTCGAGCCAAGCTGGAGTTTCCAGCAGATGGTCGATGAGGGCTGGTCGCCGAGTGCAGTACCTCCTCAGGGGCATGAGCTGCACGCCACTGCGTCGCATATCAGCAGTTCCGATACGACCCTGGGCGATTCAAACACATCAACGATTGCTCATGAGCACGGAAGCTCGTCATCCGATGAAGACAAGAGCGTGACGCCGGCAATGGCCACTGTCGATTTCAGCTATTAAAACACTTTATTCCGATGGACGCGGCGAGGCTGCGGCAGCTGTCCGGTACCTCTCTCTTCATCATCCATTCTATACGTTACCTTTATTGTCACTTATACTTTCTACCATTGACGTTTTAACGCGGTACGGATCAACTAGCGTGGAGTCTGAGACGCTCAGGCGTTTGTATGAATTTTCTGACTGTTCAAATATTTGTTTGCCAGTTTTTTTCTCTTTTTTTTTTCTTTTCACATGTGGGAAACGGAATCCACCAATACTGTTTTGCAGATCATTTTTATCTATTTTACGGTGACCACCGCCAGCGGGCATGATTGTTTGATCATAGCAATATTCGTAATTTCTACATGCAGATGATGAGCTGTTTCTGTTCGTCCTCTTTGGTTTTTGTCTCTAGGCTCTGGGCTTAGATTCTCCTGCTCAAGAACCTGTCGCTTACCGAACAAACTGGTTTAGTCGTACAATTGCGTTTGGATCACGACGTCTGCAGGGACGTATTCTGTTTTGCTATAACAAGGTTACTATCATACCACAGACGGCGACGAGGGAATGAATGTAGGCATTGGCATCTATTTAAGGGCAGAACTTTATAGATATTTGAAATCAAAGAACAAAAGTACATAATGCGGCCAAAAAAAAGTGAGAAGTCGGAGGAACTACCTCCAAAAGTGGAGGGGGGTTACAAAAAGTCAAAAATTGAATTCTCCGAGGACGGAGTCGAACCGCCGACTTTTCGATGACAATTATTCAATTACAGTCGAACGCCATGAACCAACTAGACCACTCAGAGATATTTAGGCGGTGTACTAGTATTCTATATATTGGTAATATACAAAAGCAGATCCACTACTATCACTTGTCCAGACCTTGGTAGACTACCCTATACCTATCGCATTCTTTCATTCGCTCTACTCGAGTTGTTCTATGTTTTACTTAAACGTTGCCAGTATTAATCCTAGACTTGAAACCTAGCGTTCAACACTTTGAACTCTCGTCTTCTCGCAAAAATTCTGCAGGAAAGGTCGTTGCGGGGATGAATCATGGTCGATTTCCTACTTTTTGGCGGGCGAGTCATTACACCACCTGGTTAATTAGTGGTCATGTTCACGTGGGCTCGGTTGCATCCGAGAGACATGAACCCAAATTTGGTGGCACACGGGTTTCTCTTGCGGATTGCGAGTAGTGCACGTGTCCATCAGTAGTGAAACAACGCTCATGATATTGGTATCCTGGATATCGCAGTATGCTGGAACAACGAACAAAAAAACTATGAAGATATCGTCGAGTAAAGTAACCAACCATAACCCGTATAAGTGTCCCGGCAACCCCTGTCCTCGGCCACTTGTCTACCGCTACTTTGACTTGCTCGCCTTGCCGTGACCCTTGCCGTTTTTCATCTTGGTAGTAGAGTCCTGGACCGGTGAGAGCGGTAGGCTCTCAGTGCGTGGACTACCCTCTTTCTTGATCGCCGGCGCAGTCGCCTTGCGTTGTGCCGTCGAGCTGCTGCTGCTGCCACCGCCACCGCCGCCTTCCGGCTCTCTTCCGGGACGGCGTAGCAGGCCAATGTTGTGCTGCACCTGGGGGTCACTGAACACTTCGGCGAACGCCGAGAGAAAGAGGCACGAGCCCTCAGGGTTTCCGCCGGCCGTGTACGGCCAAGCTGCAGCGGGTGCCGACTGCGGCTTGTGATCACCTGTTTTTTTGGTTGCGTCTTTGGCTGCTTCGGCGCCTGACAAGGATGAAACAAGTGGTGAGCAAGGAAGGAAGAAGACCGGGTGCGATACTAAACAAACCTTTTGGCATGCTCACAGGGTGTACTGAACGCCAGAGTCTCTGATCATACATGCTGCGAGGGGAATGAGTGAATCTGAGACGGGCGGACGAACCAGTCAGATGGGCGGCGTGGCGGGAGGGGGTGGTAAAATAACCACACGAGCAGCCTCACTATTCATATTGACTCATGCGGGCATGACCAGTACCGGAAGCATATTGGTCTGAAGTCCGATCCTATTTTCTTAGCCACAAAGGGTGCCATGCGGCAGTTGTGACCAGGCAGAATAGGAAAAAAATGAATAAATCGGATGGGAAGGGCGTTTCTGCGCATTAACGCCGGAGGTGGATCGGCGCGGTTGCCGCGGATCTAAACACCGACTACTCGACGTGACAACGGACGATGAACAGGTCTCTTCTCCGCATGGTTGTCAGAAAACGGGTATTATCCTTGCGGGGACCAAAACTGGAAGACGGCCGAAGAGTTCCGTGTCGGGTAGCCAATCAATTTGGACCGGACGCGGTAGGTATGCGTCCAGGCGAAAAAGGGGGGAGGGATAAAGGAGGAAGGCAAATTGAGGTTACTGCGACGGATATCGCGATTTGTCGATGCTTTCGTTGGCCCGCTATGACGGATCCGCTTCGAGGTTGGGCCACGGAGCTGTTAAATCTAGGCCCCGGGTACGTGTCCAGGGCTACGAAGGATAGATTGATCCGCGAGGAGTGTCTCCCCAAGCTTGACGAGAGTAGTGGTGGCTCAACTTGACGGAGTAGCGGCAAAAATGATGCGTAGAGGAAGCGAAATGACGAGACACTCGTGCCATGTGTAGAGGCTGCGGGAGAATCCTCCAAAGGAGTCCTTTGAAGCATGTAGCCCACCTCCTGGTCTCACTGCCACACTCTGCTCTTGCAGATGTGTCGACTCGCAAGCCGGCAAGGGTGACATCCAAGCAAGACTTTGCTGACGACCATCAGCTATGCCATGTCCGGCATGCGATACTCATCCCAAGGCTTCGCCCGCGCACGAAACAAGAGGCACCCCGTCGGGGTGGGAGACATGAGCGGCCACGATGCTCCGCAGGCAACATCAAACGGACCACCAAATTTGCAAAATGGTTTGGACGACTCCGCCCTCCGTGGAGATGTCCCACCGTGGTCATGGCAAGCCCTCTGTGAGACAAAACATTATTCTGGAGGGCAGATTCCTTCCGCCCTTGTTGACAGCGTGTTTGACGGCACGTGCTGGACCGAGGAAGCGTCGACGTGTGCGGCTATCGGCACTTGCTGGTGAAAGGTTGCGTTGGGACATGGCGATCGAGATGACTAGTCGAGGCCGGTCTGCCTACGGATGTAGGATTGGCACGGCGAGGACTCAAGTGATGCTGCAGATAGAACATAGGAACCTGCACATTCAGCATCGAGATATGTCCACCATTTTTCTTTCGTAAAGTATGCTTTCTTCGACGGCGATAATGGCACCAACGACATGAAACTCGTACTGTGCGAAGTGGCATCGGCCCGCACAACGCACAGTATCGCAGCACCCGACTTCAAGTGCCTCGCCGAATCAGGGGTCCCCCAATTGCAATCAACTATAATTTTCGCCGCCGTGACCACGACGCACGAATCGAATCCTGGAATCGCGCATTTCTTCTTTTTTTTCTCGTCGCTCGTTCGTAAAATCACATTCTTTGCAGTCTTTCTCTCTCGCTCCCACGACGACTCCAGGATGCGCTAGAGGCACACTGCGCGGGACACCCCAGACATTTTCACGATGGGCATCTTGTCCTTTCTCGGCAAGGTTTACGACGTCGACACCCTCGACACGCGATTCACGTCCCCGGCCTCGGTCCCGTACAAGACGGTCATCGATACGCGCAGCGACCCCGTCGCGCGGAGAGAGGCAGCCGCCAAGGCCGAGAGCCGCGCGCCGCCGTCGAAATGGAACACTCTCGAGTTTTACTTTTACTACGTTGTCTTTGTCACCGTGGTGCCGTACATGTTCTGGATTGCATATGATGTCTCGAGACGTAGGTTCTCCTACTAGCTGTCCTGGCACACGTCCATGATTGCGCACAACTGATTCGGTGGAAAACGTGTAGCTTCCGACCCGAGATACCACAAGTTTGAAAAGTTTCTCTCCGATGGCTGGGTCCCCGGCCGCAAAATCGACAACTCGGATGCGCAGTACAGCCTGTTTCGGGGCACGTTGCCGTACATGGGGGCCCTGCTGACCCTGCATCCGCTGCTGCGCCGTGTCTGGAACGCGGCCAGGCCGATTGATGCGAAAAAGACGGCGGCGGCAGCAGGCTCGGCGCGCATGGAGCAGAGGACGTCCTTCGACTTCGTGTTTGCGATTGCGTTTCTCTTCGCGCTGCACGGCATATCAGCACTGAAAGTGCTCGGCATCCTGTACGTCAATTATCAGCTGGCCACCAAGCTGCCTCGGCGATACGTGCCGGCGGCGACGTGGATCTTCAATATCTGCACGCTGTTTGCCAACGAGATCTTCACCGGCTACCCGCTGCGGGACGCTGCTGCGCTGATCTCGCCGCCCGAGCGTGTCGGTTCTGACTTGCACGCCGTGGACTCGTCGCTGATGGCATGGGGTAAATGGCTGGACGGCTTCGGTGGCGTGGTTGCGCGCTGGGAGGTCCTATTCAACATTACTATCCTGCGCCTGATCAGCTTCAACCTGGACTACTACTGGAGCCGGGACAAGAGTCAGGCAGGAATCTTTGAGGTAAGCAATGGCGGTGCTCTTGGAGCAAAAGTTTTCGCTAATATGCCCAAGAAGAAACAACTGGACCCAGCAAATCTATCCGAAAGAGACCGAATCTCGATTCCCGCCGATATCAACGACTATAGTTTCCGAAACTACGTGGCTTATGCCATCTATGCACCCTTGTATCTCACAGGGCCAATTCTTACCTTTAACGACTATATATCGCAGACCAAGTATCGCCCCTCGAGCATTGAGAAGCCACGCACAGTTCGCTATGCCGCCCGCTTTGTGCTGGTGCTCCTGGCCATGGAGCTTGTCCTGCACTTCGACTACGTCGGGGCCATCAGCAAGGCCAGCCCCGTATGGAGTGACTACACCGCTGCGCAGCTCAGCCTGCTCTCCTTCTTCAATTTGCATATAATCTGGCTGAAGCTGCTGCTTCCCTGGCGTCTAGCGCGCCTGTGGGCGCTCGTCGACGGCATCGACCCGCCGGAGAACATGACGCGATGCGTGAGCAACAACTTCAGCACGCAGCAGTTCTGGCGGGCATGGCACCGGTCGTTCAGCCGGTGGATCGTGCGCTATCTGTTTGTGCCGCTCGGAGGTTCCTCGTTTCGCAGCTGGCAGGCGACGGCGAGATCCATCGTCACGTACATGTCCGTCTTCACCTTTGTCGCCCTGTGGCACGATATCCAGATGCGGCTGCTGATATGGGGCTGGCTGATTGTGCTGTTCATGATGCCGGAGTTCATCGCGGCCTATCTGTTTCCTAAAAAGAAATGGGAGAGCCGACCGACGGCGTATCGCATGCTGTGCAGTGTCGGGGCCATCTTCAACGTGTTGATGATGATCAGCGCCAACGTCGTAGGGTTTGCTGTAGGCCTGGACGGTCTGGAGAGCATTGTCAAGAGCATTCTGCATGATTGGTCAGGTGAGGCATTCCTCCTGCGCGGTCCGGAGACGTGCAGCCATTTGCTAACTGTCGCAGGCGCTTTTTTCCTCATGGCTGCGTGCTCAGCGCTTTTCGTCGGCATTCAGGTCATGTTTGAGATTCGAGAATCGGAGAAACGTCGAGGCGTCATGCTGAAATGTTGATGCGTACTCGGGGCGCGGGCGAGAAGTTCCTTTTGCCTTTATCAAAGGCCGGGGTCGAAACATTGGATGAACATGGGTAGACTAGTCATACATAATCACCATTCACAACGAATGGAAATCTTTTCAACGCGTGCACGACTGATAGCATCCCGCGATGAATAGCATAATTGATCGCGGTTGTGGATGTCGCTAGTGGAAATAAAGGTATTCCTGCGAGGCGCCGAGCCATAGCTCTTGGCTTGATTGCCCGTTGGGTCATGTCTCATTGCACTGAGGATCATCGTTGATCGTCTAAAAACCCTGACATCGAGAATGGTCCTAAAAATAGGCAAGATGGGGCTCTCGTTGGCTCCGAGAATGTTTGTGTGTATCAGAGTCTGGCTCCCCTTGTCGAGTGTATGACGAGCTGAACTCTCGAAAAAGCTGGGCCGTATAACTCAGGAATGGATCGAGAGAGCGACATACTGCGATGATGACATGTGTGAGCCGAGGCAACTCGAAGTTACGATTATGCTACTGTATGAGCCGGGGGAGGTCGTGCGGGACAAGACCGGGGAGGCCTGCTTTACGGGATTGAGTTTTAGATGGGATGTGATGTGAGCTGTGCACGTCGATGGGTGAAACTTGGCACAAGCAACTATTTGAACTCAAAATTTAACGGCGAGACGCTTGGGCAATTTGGCGTCTGCCGGGGGAGGATGCACTGATAGCCAGCTGTCTTTGAGGGCGAGGACTCGGGGGTTGAATTGACTGGTGAGATGAGTCATTGAAGCAAAGCAGATAGAAATCGACAGATCAGATCATGGCAAACGGAACCAGCCTCGGCTACAGAGATTTTGACGTGTCCGGATAGAGTGTATTAAGACAATCTGGCCAAGCATCCTGGCCTGTGATACCGGGAGCAAAGGCGGAAGGAGAACAGTTCAACAGAGCTGTCTGCAGGCGGCGTTTCTGAAAAGGGGTCACGGACGCCGAGTTACCCGGGGAAAAAAATGGGGTTACGTTTGACGAGAACTGGCTGGACGATGTCCTTTCTTGATGGAGGGGAAGGGGAGGGGGGGGATGTTAATATATGAAACGCCTTATATTCAAGGGGTGGCTTGGCTTAGCAGAAGCCAGTTACGGCGAGAGAGAGAGGGTAGAAGAAGAGCGGAGTCGGAAAGTGTAGATGGTGATGGGGAGAGATCTCGATGGCGAGCGGCGAGAGGAGAAGAGGGCAGGCTTCCTTTTGTTTTTCTAATTGATATGGGCGCGGGAGGGAGTGAGGTTGTCGTACGGACTCATACAATACGATGGGAGGTTACATGCATGGAGATGTAGGCAGAGCTAGAAAAGGCAAAGCCCCTGGGAAATTCATACGAAGAGAGAAAAAAATAAGCCAAAAATGGTTCGAGTCGCATCCTTTCGAGATGCTTCGAGCTTAGAGGACATGTAGAGCATCCGAGCTGAACTCGATGCGGCCTTTTCTTCTTCCCGTTTTACTCGTGTCATGGGAAGCGGAGGGCTCATCTCCCCGTGCATGGGATGGCAGTCATTCGCCCCCTCCTCCTCCGAGGGTGGTGGCAGCCGGCTGAATTAGCAAACTTTCGGGTGCTTCTTTTAGCATAAGGCTAGTGTAGTGATGTGTTGTTTCTTATGCATGAGATGAGTGGTTGGAAAAGAAGAAGATGGAATGAGGAGATGGAGAGGTACAGTACCTAGGAACGAGAAGGAGACTAACATGCCGTGTGTGACGCACGACATGTCAGTATAGCATATACTATAATACAGTGGTTCGCGAATACTACTAGGTACTAACTAGTAGGTAGTATCTGTTGGTGCTGAGAGTGTCTGTGCAGTACAGAAGTACACCTAGTAGCTAACGAGTAGATTCCGCTACAAAAAATTCGCAGCGGCAAAAACAAACACATCTCGAATAAAGATATCAACCAGGTCGATGGCGGCCCGGCGGGCAGGACTCGAGCCAAGACAAGCAATCATGGAACGGCGCGTCTCTGATAGGCCTTCTTTACGGGGCGGTCGTGATGCATAAGTGTAGGTAATTACTGTACATTAGCACGTTAGTACATACTTGGTACTAGTACGGTACGGTTCAGGATCAGTGAGGCGGGCGGTTGGTCTCTAGCGGTTAGTTGCAGACGCCACCAGCTCCACAACCGCTCACGGTACACCAGGGCCCTGGTCGGACGCCAAAGACCTACAGGCCACCCATCCAGCCGGCGACCTTTCTTCCCAGCTCTGCAAGGAACCTTCTACTGTATAATAAGAGCCCTGAATGTTGTCTGTACGCAAGACACGAAGGCAAAGGAAAAAAAAAAAAAAAAAAAAAAAAAACAAAATT
>JAFEME010000605.1:0-16241 GCA_018831755.1 Niveomyces coronatus
CATGATCGAGGTCCTCCAGGCAGGCTCAGATTCGAGGTCGAAGGGAGTAGTCTGTTCTGTGTGGAGGGCTTGCCGGAGAGCATCCTCGCCTGCCCCAGTCATATCGACGAGCTCAAGCGGCTTGGGACTGAACGGTTGGACAACTTGCAGTCCCACGCCATCACGCTGGGTAAATGTTGTTCGCAGCGACTCGTGGCGCTCCTGCAGGGCTTGAAGTGCTCTGTGAAGTGCATTGATTTGAAGAGGGCCGCGTAAGCGGACAAAAATGGGCGTGTGATACCACGTAGATTGGGGGTAGAGACGACTGAGGAACCACAGTCGGCCCTGCCCAAACGATTGCTCAGCCAGGCCATTTCGATAATTTCGAAGTATGTGTGGCCGAGTAGCTATGTCCAATGACATGTCGTTCGTGGCTGGAAGCAATGATTCCAACGTGTACTGTAGTTCTGCTTCTTGTTTTCTTTCGAAGGATTTGGCATCAGTCACGAGTCTTGTTGTGATAGAATTGTCTGGCTCGTGCATTGTAAAATTATTGTGTGCTCGATTTAGCGCAATTTCTTGTGAACTCAATATCATGAGAATAGTTGTATATCTCGGGTCGATAATGATACTTTAGAACCAATTGCCATATTCCTAGGAATCATTTTATTTTTAGCAGTTCAAAATTGACACAACACATCCATACTGCGCGACTATCCTACGTCGACCTGTCCTTCGATGGCCTGTCCTTCGATGACCTGTCCTTCAATGGCCTGTCCTTCAATGGCCTGTCCTTCAATGACCTGTCCTTCAATGGCCTGTCCTTCAATGGCCTGTCCTTCGATGACCTGTCCTTCAATGGCCTGTCCTTCAATGGCCTGTCCTTCAATGGCCTGTCCTTCAATGGCCTGTCCTTCAATGGCCTGTCCTACGTCGGCCTGTCCTTCGATGGCCTGTCCTTCAATTGCACGTTCCTTAATGGCCTGTCATTGTTTGACAAGTACCGGATCATTTAAAGCATGAAAGTCACCTTGCTTGTCTACCGCCGGCCCAATTCTTCACAGCGTGCAAAGCTCTCTGAAAAGTGCAACAACCAAGATGGTCCAAGCAACTCTCAATTTCTATCTTGATCCTGACAAAGGTGGCCATGCCTATTTTTCCGTCGGCACTGCAGGCTCGTACCGAAGAAACTTCGACCAGAAAACGGTTGACATAACGGATATCAACGGTCTTGAGCAGGACTACAATTTGAAAACACATGGGTTCCAGTTTTGCAAACAGACTCTATTGGAAAAGATCTTTGAAGATGAAACCGTAATCAAGTCGACAGTTTACGAGGAAACCAAAAACCTGATTCAAAACATGTAAGCTCAGCGACTCTTGGTTTCTTGCACCCTAATCATAGCTTCGTTTTAGTACGGGGGCAACGCGCGTACACATTTTCGAGCACTCAATCCGACGAGCTTCCCGAGAAGCAATTCAGAAAAAGGTTGATACTGATCCGAACTTCGAGGATGACAATACGCCTGTTACAGACGTCGGACCTGCTCGTGTTGTCCATACTGACTTCTCTGACGATGGTGCGTTCGACATCTTGTATAACAACATGCCGAACGGTGTCGCAGCGGAACTAGCCCAAAAACATTGGTCGATCATTAATGTCTGGCGTCCGATTAAGCCTATCAGCAAGGACCCCATCACCGTCTGTGACTCCTTCAGCGTTAAAGATGCCGACCTGATCCCTATTCCAATGTCCATCCCTGATAGAAGGCCGTGGAATATAAATTACTTGAGATATCGGCCGGAACAGATGTGGTATTATCGCAGTGCGATGACACCGGACGACGTATTGCTTTTTAAGAATTTCGACTCTACCTTGAAAAGAGAGACAATAGCTAAACGTGTCCCTCACACGTCCTTCGACGATGCAAGAACGCGAAATGATCCAAACAGAGAGAGCATCGAGATGAGATGTCTTGTCTTTTGGGAGAATGAATGTAGTTAGCTTGTGTTTATACGCGCGATTCTCTTATGTCATTGGTCTCGACCAAGTGACGAGAATGAAATGACACATCTGGAAATACTTTATGAAAGATCGGCATGCGCTGCCCTACCTCATTAAATTCCTAACGTCGAACCTCGCGGTGAACGGATGCGACAACCACTAGCATTCCCGCTTCAGAGCCTCAGCGGCTTGCCACAAGTCAACTGAACAACGCCTGCCTTCCATAGGGCTTAGATTATTTATTGTCACGACGGTAAGGGTACTGAGCTTTGTTATTGTGACCGCGGCGCCTTTTCTCGTGGTCGAATTGTATAGCCAGCTGGCATCCTGGCGTCACGCTAAAGCTCTAAAACCACGGCTATTGGAGATGGGATTAAGTGACTGAAGCTTGACAAACATCTTTCGAGTGTGCTTGAAATTTCTTGGACCAACTGATAAATCGTCGTTCTTGACGCTGAGAAACGATTAATACTTGAACTCAAGCGAAGACAATATCATAATTCGTCCAATTACCATGGGTGGCAGCAAAGTGCCGGCCGCCTAACGTGGTAATCCCACAGAAAGTCGCCGGTTTTCATGCTGAAGGCCGCTTCTAAACCCAACTAATGGTTGTGAGCAGAGTAGAAGCACTTCTTGGGCGAAGGTCGTGCGGGCGGTGCTCGCGTAAACTCGTAATGGGGTTCTCTTGCGGCTTAACCTCGTTACGCAGAGCAGCGGTGGAGTTTGTCGAACGAGTGCAAGTACAATCGGAAATGATCCATCCGAGCGCCGGGGCGGGCATCTTTCCCGGGTCTAGCATGGAACGATGAATTTGTCGCAGGACTCTTTGCGATGAGCACTCTTTTCATGTATCGTGTGTGCAGAGCTATACGCTAGACATGTGTCAACGCAGAGGTGTCGTGTCAAGCATATCGAGTCACGAGCGAATTTCTATTGATGAAGACTATCTGTGTGTGCGCGTCCACTTCCCTTCCGCGGACCGGACAAAAAAGCTGCCGCTCTGGCCGGTCTTTTACCATGGCTGGAGCGGAATATTCTGAACCCACCGCATGCCTGGCCCCTATTTTGGTGGGTTCTGTGGGGCGCTCAATCTGCCATACAAAATTTGCCATGGGGCAACAGACTAACCTGTAGCCTGTTCGACGCATTGCCCTATAAATTGAGGGTGTTGCAGTAGTAATAGGATATCTGGAAGTTTTTGACGACGCTCACGTAAACATAGCGGAAAGACTGAAGAAAAGTATAGATGATTCATGTGGTAGCAGTATGATCTCCAGTCGCCTTCGCTCGACATTTTCAATGAGCGGGGTCTCTCTTCTTAGCTAGTCCTGATTGCGACGTTCCCCCATACTCCGTCATGTTTCGCTGATGGCCTCTCGATGTAGCTTTATAGCCTCCGGTCATAGCTAAATTGCATTGCGCCCTTTGCATTTGCCCTTCGAGATGTGTTTGTCTCGATTGCTTTTTCGAGTAAAAGAAGCCTGACAGAACATGCAGACAGCATTTAAAGGCATTTGCTTCTCTCTAACGTGACGCCTATAGTTCTCCGGGCACGAGAAGGACCGACCTCCGCAGCCATGCTCGAAGCAACGTGGCCGAAAATAATTGGATCTGGTTCCGAGCGGTCGCAAACGTGAGGCATCATGGCCACCTCGGTGCGTGCCACCACTAGAAGTTTGTTGCACATACTCATGAACCGTATGCGGCGAAGCCCGGTGCGTAGCTAGTCTCTTCTTGATTAGTAGCCCGTTGGACGGTGGTGAGATTTCGCAGAAACTTGGATTGCAGCCTGTTTGTGTTATGGCAGCTCTGCTGCCTTGATAATCGTGATTTGTATCTCTTGTTTCCAGCCAGTCTTCTATCGGAAAGTGGTGGTTAAATGATCCTTCAACATCTAAGTCGAAAAATGCAACATCATCACCAGCATTTCGCTGACATTGCTCGGTCTCAGGTGTGGTCATTGTTCGCACAAGTAGGGTTCTGGAGTTTGCGCCCAAACTGCGCAGGACTTTCATGGCACAGAAAAAGATTTTCTTGGGGAACAAAGAGGGAAGCTGTGTAACTGCAGCGAGAAATCGAGCTTTTGAACTCATATTCAAACTAATCGGTGCTCGACCTAATGCACAGTTCTTGTACGCTACAAAGTTTAGCGCCAGCAATGCAGGCTTGGTCGTCTAGGATATATTACTGACACGTACGACGCTCTAATCCACGAATTCTGTCGACCTTGACAGCAATCTGAGTGTATCCTTGGAAGAAAGCTGCAACTGCAATGTAACGCAGTGAGAACATAAATTGGGTGTGGGGCCGTTATTTTCAGTTTACTTGTCACATATGATGTCTTTGGCTTCGCGTCTTCTTGTATACTGTAGTAATGCATTAGTGCCTTATCCTACACCACCTCGTCATCATGGCAAAGGCACCTTTGTCAAGTGCAAGTTTGAAAAGCCACAAGCTCCTCTACTACGTACAACAAGCTGGGAGGAAAGACATTGAAGTATGAACATTAGCTTATGTCGCTTCCGCAGTATACAAAGCGAAGGAAGGCAACCGCAGTTGGTTTGCGATTTCATCTCATCGTAGGCAGTTCCATCCAATCACTATGCGCTAGTCTTACTCCACAGCCGTGCTATGTCCAGACTAGACATTTAGGCCATTAAGTAGTCTATCCGAAAGACATAACAATAGGCCGCATGCTCTACATCGAGGAGGGCTTCTAAGACTAATGGCTTCTTTTAGTGCAGTGGGCGAGGATTAATTATCTATTGATCTTATCTTAACCATGAGGTTTTATCTTGTATTCAAGAAACAATTTCAATTAATAGAACTGATATTGAAGTATTATTAGTATTCATCTTAGATTTCAGAAATCAGCAGACGCATTAAAATAAATCTAGGTGTATAGACGGCCGTTTAAAGGAGGGCGCTCGCTTTTTTTGTCCCCTCAGGTGCGTGGTCAACGAAAGCCGAATGACATTTTCAAGGTTTCCCCCAAGTATCCTTGCTCCCGGACTATTCCAGGTACTTTAAGATTCACTTTCTCATCCTTGCATAGATTTATTCCTTCGTTTTTGTGGATATGCAAAGTACATGACCAAATCAAAAGTACCTTTATGGAGGGATAAGGTGTACTTTTAGTCAC
Source organism: Niveomyces coronatus (assembly GCA_018831755.1). Taxonomy (NCBI): domain Eukaryota; kingdom Fungi; phylum Ascomycota; class Sordariomycetes; order Hypocreales; family Cordycipitaceae; genus Niveomyces; species Niveomyces coronatus. Next base: position 5,127 of record JAFEME010000605.1, read on the forward strand.
GCCATCTCTGGCGTTTCTTTTTTCCGACGGTAGCAGTGCGCGCCTGATCACCAAAGAACTTCGGAGGGGCCAGCCAATTTATGGCTGCCAGGTGGCTCTGCAAAAGTTCCCGAGTGACTGATCACGCAGCGCCCAATCCGTGCAGGTTTGGTCATGCGCAAAATGAAAACCTTATAAAGTGTCGCAGGGCTCCACGATGCGGGTGGCGCACTCACGAAGACGGCAAGATCATAGCGTGCCCACCTTTTTGAACTGCTAATTACCCCAGCTTTATCACGACATTTCTTGTCTGATTTCACAGCAATTTTCAGCGGTCTTCCATCGCGATACCGCAAGTACCGATTGACAAGGTTACAGCATAGGCATATCACAACAAACACACGAGGTATGGCCTTCTGCCAAACGTTTGCTTCCCTCAGTCAGTTGGGCTAAAATCCTACGCGAAAGCTGATATAGACATTTTTCTATCATGTCTTACTCGGACGACTCCTGTCTTTCTACTCTGCTAACACACTACGCGTCGGAGTACACAACACTTCGTCACTTCCCGAAAGAGTATACTCTTTTCAACCATGCGCACAACGACTATATTACATACGCCATTCTTTCTAAGGCTACTGTCAAGGATATCGAAGACGCCTTGAGGCTTTACACCAAGTGCCGCGGGAATAAGATTGAATTCGATCATCAACATATCAAAATACGCCGATGGAAAGATACCCATGGAAATAATCCAGTCGTCAGATGGTGCTAGAATCAACTCGACTCTTGGAGTGAGCACGACTTGGAAAATAAGATCGGCTCTGCTATTGGCATTCGCGATATGTCGTCTTATATAGGCTCGTCTACCCCGTTAATTTGACTGTTGTGTCTATATTTCCTTCTGTGTCTCCCTTTCGCTGGTAGAGAAGTGTCATAAATCGCAAGAATTCCGCCGTTATTCGTATAAAAAAAGGCACAAAATCTAGCCTTGAGCTAATGATGCGAAACTTGAATTTTCCTATATGCCGATAAAAATAAGAAAATAAACCCATAAAATTGTGAAGATGCATGCCTATTGATTCAATAGTGGACAACGGCGAAATCTGACCGGGCAGGCCGCTGACTACCTCGTGAGGCATGTAGCGGTGGCTTGTCCCCCTCGAGTCTCTCGTGGAGGCACCTAGAAAGGCTTTACGCTAGGTCACGTCAGAGGCTGCAGTGCGGCTGGTTCGGAAGGCTTATTAGCTCGGATGGCGTATGTTAGATTTCCCCGCACTTTAAGCGGGGCTTGCCACCAAGGCTCTGGCTCTGCTTTCGTCTACCCTTCGACAACTTTTCAAGCATCAATCTCGGTCCAATGACAAAATGGAGCCCGGAACGGACGTATCCCTGAACACGCCCAAGTTGAATAGTTCGACAGGGAAGAGAAACGAGAACGCAAACTTGTCCGGATCACCGGACAGCTCAGATACTAATGTCATTGATTGGGACGGGGCTGCTGACCCGAAAAATCCCATGAACTGGTCCTCAGGCAAAAGAGTTACTGTTCTTATCATCGTGTCTTCTCTCACACTCTTAAGGTATAGCCCCCAACTGCTTCAATTGATCCACACTAATTTGATCAGCGCTCTATCCTCTTCCATATTTGCTCCAGGCCTCCTTCAAGTCCTTGACGAGTTCGACTCAAAAAACTCGGAGCTCGGTGCTTTTGTCGTTTCCATTTACGTAATAGGTTACGGATTCGGACCACTGGTCATAGCGCCCCTCTCCGAGATATATGGGCGTTCACCGCTGTATTATATCTGTAACCTCATTTTTGTCATCTCCAGTGTGGCATGTGCTTTGGCTCCCAATATGCCCTCGCTACTTGTATTTCGCTTGTTTACCGGCCTTGCAGGGAGCTGCCCTATATCCATCGCAGTTGGTACGATTGCTGATGTCATCTCCTATGAGAAACGGGGCAAGGCGATGGCAGCATGGACATTTGGCTCCTTGATAGGTCCCGTTATTGGACCGATCAGTAGGTAGTCAACGTGCACAGCTGTTCTTCATCTTTTCTGACAAGAAATGTATATAATAGTCGGAGGATACCTCATCGAAGTGAAAGGCTGGCGTTGGTCGTTCTGGGTAACGTCTATGCTGGTGAGTCTTCGCGGAAGGATTTTGCGTTGCGCGTCTCACGAACCCTTCTAGGGCGCTATGCTCTTTATCTTGTCTTTACTGTTTCTACATGAAACACTCGACTTTGCGATTTTGAATAGCAAGGTAAAAAGGTTGCGCAAGGAAACGAACAACCAGAATATCCGCTCCAAACTGAGCAAAGAAAGCTCCTCGAAAACGTTTTTGGGCACTTCTATTATCCGACCATCGAAAATGCTTATTTGTTCGCCGATCGTATCTCTTCTCTCTCTCTACATGTTTGTTGTATACGGCTACTTTTACCTAATGTTTACAGCCTTGCCACCATTGTTCGAAAAGGAATACGACTTCTCAACCAGCTCAGTCGGTCTCACGTACCTTGGCCTCGGGTCTGGATCTTTTGCCGCAATTCTGTGTTCGGGCGCAGTTTCAGATCGGTTGACGCAATATCTTACGACTAGGACGGGAGGAGAACCAAAACCTGAATATCGTCTGCCTTTGGTTGTCGTAGCATCTCTAATCGTGCCAGTCGGGCTATTCTGGATTGGTTGGACAGCAGAATCCCACCAGCATTGGTTACTTCCCATTATAGGCACAGCTATCTTGGCCTTCGGGGTAACAAGCGCTTTTGTAAGTTACAAAAGCTATATTTTTACGGCTGTAGGTCCGCTATCTAACATTACTTCTGCAGATGCCTATAATGACGTATCTAGTCGATGCTTTCTCCAGATACGCCGCATCTGCCGCAGCCGCGTGCATTTTTTTACGTTCTCTGGGCGGTGCACTGTTGCCGCTTGCGGGAGAGCCGATGTTTAAAAAATTGGGCATGGGTTGGGGTAGCTCCCTGCTAGCATTTATTGCTATTGTAATGGTACCAGTGCCTATAGTCTTCTGGAAGTATGGTGCGACGATTCGTCAGATAAGCCTCTTCGGTGTCAAGTTCTGATGAATAGCGCTCACAGTTGACGCTACTTATGGCATCATCTAAAGCTGCTTAGGTTTTCGGGCAGAAGTAACATTGCTATCAACTTCCCATAAAGCGTTCACAAGAATAAGTGGGAAGAATGTACACACAGGAATTAAATCCAGTCTGACGCTGAGTCTCTGCCGGAAAATCAAACCACCGATGAAACAATATACCTATCGCGGACAAAACTGCTTCACATGCAACATGAGCAGGACAAGTAAATTTGCGGTACTCGTCAAGAAGATTATCTGCAAAAGAAAAATGGTAAGGATGGCTTTCCAGAAAGTTTCCATTCAGACCATTCAGACCAGTAAATAATGAGTCTTTTACTATAACTGACAGGTAGGAGAAGTGTAAACATGAATATTTCGTGTCGAAATCGCATTGCACTGTCAAGACCGCGCAGAATGGAGACACTTCAAACCACCAGCTTGTTACGTTATACTATGACTAATAACTGTTATGCATGACGTGGACGCCCTTTTTTTTTCTTTTGGCAGTATGCCAATTCCTGCCCCAGGGCCCACATCCTGGCGACTGTGGCTGAACGCGATCGCAGTGTTTTGTCGTCTGCTTTCTCTTCGAAAAATTCCTCTGCCCTCGGCATCAACGAAAATTTGAGGCCATATTGCTTACCATGACAACTTCAGAAATTGTTGTACCCATCTGCGACCGCACCCCGCTCTTGCAGTCACAAACCGATGTAGCACGCGCCGCTGCTCACGTTGCCTCGGACTCGACAGCGTCACTACGGAAAGTTGCAGACGCTCTTCCTCGTTCGCTATGGTCCATATCAACTATTGAGTTTTGTGAAAGGTTTGCTTACTTTGGCATTGTTGCACCGATGCAAAACTTCTTGCAGAATTCCGAACACGACGCTGGGCACCACCGTGGAATCGGTGCGGTATTGCTTGCTTGTCACTGCTTTGCCATGTTCTAACACCACGCAGGGCTTAGACAAGAAACCGCAACAAGGGTCAACCAATGCTTCATATTTTGGTGCTTTCTTACCCCCATAATCGGTGCTGTTGTCGCCGATCAGTATATGGGACGCGTCAAGACGATAACAGTTTCCTCGGCAATATATAGCTGCGGGCTTGCGTTATTATGTCTATCCTCCGCATCACTGTCTTATAATAGCACACTATCACGTCTTGCGCTATTTCTAGCCTTCGCCCTGATAGGCCTCGGTACCGGTGGTATAAAAACAAATGTAAGCTCCCTACTTGCAGAACAATACACTGGCCCTTCCCAAACCATCCGAGTGACGCGACAAGGAGAAGAGGTTATTGTAGACAGGGACCTAACTATACAACGGTTTGTCTCATCGGTTTCCAGGCCCAAGTGCTGAGCTGATATCATAAAAGCATGTTTTCCTTGTTTTTCTTGGTCGTTAATCTAGGTTCGTTCGCCGCTTCGGCTTGCACGGCTGTTGAGCAAGAGCACGGCTTCACATGGGCATTTGCATTACCTGGCACAACCTTTCTTTTCGGATTTATCGTCTTCCTCATGAACAAGCACGAGTACTCCAGCACTAGACCCGAGGGATCAGTGATCATCCACGCATGCCAAGTACTGCGGATTGCGTGTCAAGACGGAGGGACTTTTGAGCGTGCACTCTCATGCGCCGAACGCCCTGAACCACACTTCCCTTGGGACAACTCATTTGTAGCTGATCTGAAGCGGGTCTTACATAGCTGCAAGGCTTTTCTTATTTACCCTTTGTTTTGGGCTGCCGACACTCAATCTCTTACCAACCTTGTCTCTCAAGCCAACACCATGGAGACCCACCGAATTCCCAACGATTCCATGGTCTTCCTCAATCCCATCACAGCAATCATAATGTTACCAATGCTTGATCGCATCATTTACCCATATTTACGGCAGCTCGGAATGCCTATTGGTCATATTCACAGAATGACAATAGGATTCGCCTTCTGCAGCGCTGCAATGCTATATACCGCTTTCGTACAATATCAAATTTATATGACGCCACCATGCTACGATCATCCACGAGCACAAGGATGCATGGGCGGGAGAGTGCCAAATCATATGTCTGTTTATATGCAGATACCAGCTTACATATGCATTGCCATTTCGGAAATTCTGGCCGCGGTAGCAGGAGTTGAATACGCCTATGCCAATGCGCCAGTCTACATGAGATCATCAATTATGGCGCTTTACCTATCAACTACTTCGATCGGGGCCTTACTAGCCATGGTGGTTTCACCATTAGCGGTAGATCCAAACTTGGTTTGGATGTATCTCATTTTGAGCATGGGGCCCCTCCTGGCCTGTTTTGTGATTTTAACGTCAGCGTGTGGCCATCCAGGTTGAGGTTCTGCGTGATCTACCTATGTCAAGGCGGCAGAAGATAAATGGGGCTTTGGTGGCATGGCAAATGGAACCTGCAGGCTAACGAGTTTATGTTACCTCGTGCGGGCTCTACACCACTTCGTACCTCCAGATGGGACGATAGCACGGTCCTCCTAGGAAACAAGATGTAGCTTTCATTTATACGTTCAAAAGTGGCAAATTTTCCTAAATTTAGCACTACGACTGACGAAGAGCAAAGCCTCTTTTTAGTTAAGCAACATTGCAGCGCGGTCTAAACACATTGAGATTGGCTAAAAAAGTGTCCAAACGAGCATAAATATCTTGGAATGCGAAGAATACTTCGGCAAGACAAGTCCACATGCGTTCGGTGGCGAACATGTACACCTCTCACTAGGCAGAGAGACGGATATGCGGTAGTCAACTGGTCACGTTTGCATTGGCGAAATACAAAAAATAGGACTCCGAAGTTTGATCACGGGCCAATCCAAGTAAAAGCGACTTATACCGGTTAAGTAAATAGTGCAATGTGAAACTGCCATGCGAAAGAACGTTAGCCTTTTGCTTACGCCTCGTCGGCTAATAAACGCCATGGCATCCAGCCTCATCTAATCAATCCGATTACCCCGCATTGGGCTAATCGTCGTATTGATCCGCAGCTTCTCCCCGTTGTCCCATGTTCCCCTTTCTTTTCTCGTATGATATGTTCCCAATATATCTTTAGAACTCTTCCATCATTGGCCCTTTTCCTCTTTCTTTATCTGTACATTATTGCCTTGTGGTCGATTTTCCTGAGTCCAACGCCACCAGTGCGCCACTTCCCCATACCTCAGACTCGAAGACTCGATATGTAACTACACCAGGCTAGTTCTATCAGCAACGCCGCGGCTAGCCTTCCTACGTTCATCACCCGTAATTCCAATACCCTTTTGCTTTCGACCCCCTCAGAACTCCCTCATGTGCTGGTATGCGCTTGGAAATCTTTCTCCGCCCGCCCCTCCGCTGTGACTGGCTACGTGCGCATTGTCAAACTCCGCATCTCTACATCCGACGAGCATTCGATGGCAATGCAGAGCAAGCGAGAAACACCCACCTGGTGGTGGACTTCGGCTAACGCATGTAGTCGCTGCCGTATCTACAACTAGCGCGATGCTCTCGCTCCGTTCTTCACAACTAGCTGTTGTTGCAACTGAGACGCAGGATTGCCATGTAGTTAGTTACCAGACCAATCTTGACCCGGGCGTCTTTCTATCTGCAAAGACCACGCCTTTTGAGGCGTTGAATGAGTATCAGTGCGCTCTCAAGCCCTGAAATTCGCTCGAGAAAAAGGTATAAGACCCCCTTCGTACAAAGCTTCTCTGTTGAGACCGACGATCCGGCCATGCTCCGCTTGTCTATTCTGCCTGTGTCTCTTCCCACCTTTGAGTTTCAGAATCGCAGTTCGAGCCAAATTCTTATCAGACCATCAGTAACTTTGCGTCATTATGGCACTTATATGCCCCGATAATGATGCAGAAAAGACCGAAGTTGTCACTACGCACGCCTTAACACAAATCAATACAACACATACCACGTCAAAGGACAGCGCTGTCAATGTCGACGACACAGACACTCACTTGACCTTCTGGCAATCTGTTAGAAAATGGCATCGTGTTGTGTTGTTTAGCGTTTGCATCTCTTCCGCAAATATCATGTTCGGTTATGACATCGTCATTATCAGCAATGCTACGGCTATGCCCGCCTTCCAGTACGTCATGTGATGCCATTCCCAAGGCTGAAGATGATATCTCGTGTATTAGAGAACCACGCTGACAGTGCTCTCATCATCCCAGACATGATTTCGGTCAACAATTCCGAGGCCATTGGATCCTTCCCTCCCTTTGGCTTGGTCTCTGGAATTTCATGCATCCCATTGGCATGATGCTTGGCGCCATTTTTTCCGGCCATTTCCAGGATCACTTCGGTCGGAAGACTGCATTCCTAGTCGCCGCCCTCACGTCTTTTGTTGCCGTCGCCATCTGCTTCTGCTCTCAATATCCCGCCGATATAGGCCACCGTCGCAGCACCTTTCTTGCGGGAAAAGGCCTTGAGGGCATTTCGCTAGGAATGCTAATGACTGCTTGTCAGACCTATATCTCGGAGATTGTGCCGCCAAGACTTCGTGGGCCTTTGCTGGCCTTGTTTCCGGTGTTCTTCATCTTGGGTCAGCTTTTGGGGTCGTGCATAGTATTTGCCCTCATCAGTTTTCCCAATGGCTACTCTGTTGCCTTTGCTAGCCAATGGGCCTTTACTTCTCTCATCCTCTTCACCGCTTTCATCGTTCCTGAAAGTCCCGTCTACTTCATTCGCAAAGGTCTGTTCGAAAGAGCTCATCGTGCTCAGAGCAGACTAGCAGGGTCTGCGGTAGACCTAAGTCATGCCCTTCAAGTTATCCAGCAGGATATAGAACATGAACGGCGCCACACTACCACAGCCAGCTTCGCTGCCTGTTTTTCCTCACTTAATATACGGCGAACGTTGATCATTCTTTTCGCAAGCATTATGCCTCAGATGTTTGGCCAAACTTTAATGAGTCAGGCCACATATCTAAGTCAAGTTGTCGGCATGCCAGCCGGTATGACCCTGCTTCTACTCATCACCGGTGTCACTGTTACCTTGCTCGCGGATCTAGCCGGCATTGGCCTAATGAGTCATTTTGGCCACCGCACCTTGGCGCTCTTCGGTTTTGCGTCCTGCGCACTTGTTTGGGTTAGCACGGGCATTGCGGGTAACATCTCTCGCATCACCCCTGATACTACGAACACTGCACGCTACGTCTTTGCCTCTATCATTATCGCTGCGGCACTCAGCGGCGCCACTGTTTGGCCAGCCTCATTTGCTATCGGATCCGAAACATCGGCTCTGCACTTGCGCAGCAAGTCTCAGGGGCTTGCATGGCTATGCTATAGCGCCGTCTCTGCTGTCTTTGGGTTTGTCATTCCCTATATCTATAACCCCGATGCGGGAAACCTTCGTGCTCTTGTTGGATATGTCGCGGCTGGCGTATCCATACTGGGGTTAGTCGTGACCTGGCTCTGGGTTCCCGAAATGAAGGGCCGTACGGCTTCCGAGATCGACCGCATGTTTGAGCTCAAACTCAAGGCAAAAGACTTTTCTCGCTGGCGTGCCAACACAGAGTGAGATGGTCAAGATGAACCAAGTAGTCAATGGTCTTACTTTGTGTCCGAATATTGAAAGTATGCCGTTGGACTGCTTACCGCTGTGGACAAAAGCGTCAAGGGCATGTTGGAAGTCATTGATGAGGCGAACAGAGACTATTGCGCGTGAAAGTTTGTGACTAAGATGGGCGTGACTTTGCCGCGTTGAGACGGGCCAGATCTGTGAATAAGGGACAGGAGATACTGTACACAATAAAAGTAAGTGGCAATTGAAGCGCTAAAAAACCGCTCGACGTGAATAATTTTTGCTGTTTGTATTCACCTTTACATCACGTCTCCCCGCGATATAGATCAGTCTAATCGCCTCCAAACGTCTATGCACAGGTCATTGCATCTATTTCATCCTGATTAATTCAAGTGCCTGAATTTCATCAGTAAGATTTAGGATGAGCAGCTTCGACATCGCTTCATGTAAGCCAATCGTAATGTCAGGTACGCAAGTGGGCTCACGTGCTACAATCGACTCATCAGCTATTGTTGTGAAATGTTAGATGCCGAACAGGATACAGGTTAGGTGGCGATTTTCCATAGCTTTCTTCGCTTTTGGTGGGGATTTGTATGGGACCGGAAGCATGACCCGGGACCCACCCCATATAGGGGGTAGGCGTCTGCCTGGACGGCACACAGATAGGCTCAATCGACAGGAATTCGCTCGTGACTCGATTTGCTTGACAGTAGAACATTACTGCTACAACTGTCCTCATCACCGCCGATCTCAAAACTAACAAATGCGTATCAAGCACAAAGATCGAGAAGCTGTTTTCAATGATCGACAATGCCGCATAGTATTCTCTGAATACCCGAACTCCGAGCTTCGCAAGCGCAAACAAATTTTCAAAGTAGTGATTGAGAAATTTCTTACATATAACTTTTCTTACCGATATTCCGCCGAGCATCTAGCCGAGATCATCCAATCTCTACTCCTAGATGGGAACTTACCGCATCGTCCACCGCCAACGCAACCGCTGACTATGCCTCCGAGCCTAGGCCAAAGCTTGATGACCCAACATCACCGGTCGTTAATCTTTTCTCGCTGAATGATGCCATAAAGCGGTAATCTCACTTGACTCCATACTCGGGACTCCAGTTCTCACAGAACCATTCCAGATTTCACTTAAACAACCAATTTTCGGATCTGGTGGCGATCTCCCACGCGGTCCGATATCCCCTTCATCGAGTTATCGTCTGTCCACAATCGATTATATTGGCCAAGGCATGTGAATATAAAGAACGGCACGGCGAAGAGTCTCTAGATGGAGGGATCGCTATTTTTCACTTTGATGACGAGATCGATGATCAATTCTCTGTCTCTGCATTAATCCGCTACTTTTACAATCAGGATTACTCTTCTGCTGTCGCAAAGATACACCATGAGGGCGAAAATGCTAACACCGAGCCTGTGAATGAGCTTCTTGTCCATGTCTGCATATTCAGACTTGCGGAAAAATATGGCGTCAGTGGTTTGCAGCTGCTGGCTCGAGATAAATTTGAAGCCGCAGCGGCCAGTAACCAAAATGTGGAATACCTTCTGGGTGCTGTACGCGAGGTCTATAGCGATCGATTTCCAAGTCATGACACTAGCATAAGAAACGTCATTTTAGTTATCTTCTGGGAAAGGCAGGATTTACTAGATAGGGATGATGTCAAGCAGATGCTTCATGAATTGGCGGGCCTATCAACCGACCTTCTACTCGGCTTCCACGAAAGAAAATGACCCGGTTCTGAAAAGACGGAATTCTGTGTGTTTGGATGAAACAGACGGCTCTGCGCATATGGCAGCGTTGCACAGCTCTACGAGGCCTTGCCTACGCATTATTAATATGTCACCTCACCGTGCAGCCATGGCGCACTTAAGATTGACGAAGAGCGATCTTTGGACATCATAGAAAAATTGAGCACACAAGAAACCCATGTTCTTTAGCGGCCTCTGTGGGACGCAAGAAACACAGCACTTTAGAGCCTACATATGCATCACGTTCCAGAACTTTCATCAATTCTCCTTGACTGCTTCGGCTTTCGTATGCCTCAAATCAGGCGCCATCTTAGTATTTGAATACCACGCACCGCTTTGATCAAATCATCCAATTACCCACAGTCGCAAGCCTTGTCATTACGCGGCGCTCTCATCAGATGTTTTCAGTATCAGCGATTCTCGACAAAGATACCTCGGTCTCGCCGCCACGGGAGATCGTCTAATCTCACTCCTACATATAGCACAGACAATGCGTCGTCTATACTTCTTCTGCTCGATTGTCCATTGCTCCCAGCAGCCAGAGCAGAACACATGTCCTACCTGTGTCAACAGTGTCGAGAGATCGGGTGCACTGAAAGGTGACGACATACCACAGGCCGTGAAGAGAAGGTCACTGGGTTCTGCGCAGACCGCGCAGCATCTCCAATCAAATTGCTTGAGAAATGCCGCCTGTCTCTGTCAGTGATTGAATTCGAAGTATTCGTGAAGTGACATACAGGACT
>JAFEME010000606.1:0-16215 GCA_018831755.1 Niveomyces coronatus
TTTTTTTTTTTTTTTTTTTTTTTTTTTTTATTATTACCCTTTTTTTATTTTATTTTATTTTCCAGTTCCTCCGAGCAGAGCAGTGGAGAAAAAGAAAAAGTTAATTAGTGGCCGGGATCCACCGCGCCCAGTGGTCGGGGGGTCCAGCAGATTCCGGCGTTCCTGGGTCATGCCACTTTGGTTAGCAGTGGCGAGGTCGCTCTGTGACACAGGCACGGATCGGACAAAATAAAACCAACTTGTAGGTTTTGGCCATGATAAAAGATGTAATAAAGCAGTAACCTTTTTTATTTCTTTTGCCTTTTTCCTTTTCTTTCTTTTTTTTCTTCTTTTTTGCCCGCGACATGAGCCAGGTCACCACAGGCGAGTAAGTAGCAGCAACCTGCCAGGCACAGTGTAGCTGCGCCTCCCGTCTCTGTTCCCCGACGTCTGTGGCTGCAGCTGGTTCATTGGCCAGTCCGGTGTCCAAGCGGAGCCTGTCAGCGCAACTGATTGATAAGAAAAAAGTTGGCGGACACGAACACGGAACCGATGCTAGATCGCCACCATCGAGCGGGCTTTTGTTCCCCCTTTTATTAATGTCGGCGCCAACCCGCAAATGTCGCGTCACTTCAAGCCACTTGTTGGCTACGGTTCTGTCACCGGGCGCACCATTATATCTTCTGGGCTCTTGTATGTGGCGTATCGCATCCAAAGGGCGCGCATATACGCAGCTTCGCCGAGGTTTAGAAACAGCCGCCGTAGTCGCTATCAATCTAGGGGTCTCGGCCGAAACGGAGGAAAAGAAAACAAAGCCGATTTTATATACGACAAGATAGACGAGACTTGGTATATAACCAAAGATCAGCCTCTCAACCATCAGCTTGCCGCGTTTAAATTCATTCAACAAGATGCAATGACGCAAACAGATGCGTTGAGTTGGCATCTACCTTGAGATGCGCCGCGGCGGGCAGTTTCAGTCATTGTTGGAGCCTGCATGCCACTGATGTGCTTCGGTCGTGTCTTTATGCTGTGCGATTAAAGAACCTCGTGCTGGATCCTCGTCGCGACATTGTTACCGTGGTCTGTTCAGGCTGCCCCAAATTTGCACAACTTCATTTCTCGCGTCGCGACTACGAGAGGCAGACCATGAGAGGCATGTCCCTGTATGGAGACACGGAACAACATACATGGTGCTTCACGGAAGCCCCATTTATCGATACGTGTAAACACACAATGCCCTACCAGTTTACGTTGCGCCGCTTCGGCCGCCTTGACTCGAGTTTGTAATGTGCCCATTCTTCATCTATCAGCAGGCGTATCACGTAACTATGTGTGTTTTAACCTACGACTTTTTAAATATCAACAACTCATGATCAAACAAGAGTTCATACACAGATTTGCATATTCAGTACAAGCGCTTCAGTGAGCGATATCTAGTTTCTAATATCACACCTTCTATCATTCCGATTGCATAGTGGCTCGTGTCCAGGCATTTGTCGAGACAAAAGTCACCAACATCAGCACCCGTCTAACCATCTAAGCTGTGCAGCCAAATTCGCACGCAAACTGGCAAAAATCGCAGTCGTCATCGGCTTCCTATAGCAACACCCTTCTTAGCAAATAGACCACGAAAAATTTCCTCGTGTGTCCATCGCGGGCTGGGTTCACTTACGCATCCATTCTTCTTGCAGTCCTCGGAGCATCCAGCGCACGAATTGTCACCTTCCGCTCTCTTATACTTAGCCTTTCCACACATGTCCTTGACAACCTTTCCGATTGTGCCTTTTTTTGCCCTCAATCATTAGACATAATCTACTGCAGGAACGGGAGGCTCGAAGAAAAAGTACTTACCGGAAATGTTCTTGTCGAGACCACACTTTTTGAAGGTTGGCTCGCTCTCCTTCATAATCTGGTCTACGTTGGCACAGATAGTGCCCAGCGGGCCCTGGCTGCCGCAATCGAGGGCGTTGACGGACTTGGCGACGGCGGGCGAGACGCACTTGAGTTTCTTCAGGATGGGCTTCATGGATCCAAGTACCTGGCCAATGTCCAAAGCGCAGGCTGTGGTGGCAGTGAGGAGGACGACTGTGGTGAACTTCATGATTGGTAGAAGAGGGCAATGGTTTAAGATGTTTCTGTAGTGGGTTTGAGATAATTGTGCTTGTTTGAACAGAGAGGGTTACACGTCAGCGATGTGGCCTATTTATACCTCTTTCTGAAGGTACAAGTCCGGATTGTCGTTCTTTCTTTCCCATCTTCACGTGATGTTTTGGCAGTCCCCGTCTTGAAGCTTGTGTCAGTCTACTGGTTCAGCTTATGCTTAAGCCCGCCACTGTTGGCTCACACCAAGAAGGAAGAAGGGGATGACAATAATGAGTGTCTAACACAGTGTCTTGGCTGATCACAACTGCCTCCTCATCTTGGTGCGGCTGGTCCCGAAAAGCCGGGCCCCAGCCATCGGCACTGCATCGCCGAGGCATGTATCTACGGTCTTGTAGATGAGATGAGGCGAACAGGGACAGCACCTGGGGCTGCCGTGCGCGCGTGCCTTTGTTGAAGTAGCAGAGTAGCACTGCGCGCCCTTGCAGCGAGGGATCGGCGGATCTATCTCCAGACCCTAGTCAGCTGAATATTCACGTAATCGGTGAGAGACAAGGGACGGGAGCGGAATCGGGACGTGTCTCACTTTACAGTGCAAGGTACAGGGCGACGGACCAGCGCCTCCGGAGGGACCAATGCCGCTCTCTTTCGACGTCCTTGCCATTTTGTTAGGAGCGAAAAGCTCATGCCCAGTTGCTTGAGCAGTCTGACAACAGGGTGCTCTTATTTTTCTCACTAGACACGTATATGGGGGTATAATAAAGATCTGTCCACTCTGGTAGAGCGCCGTTGCTGGTGATGATTTCCGGGTATCATCGTGGCGATTTACTTACTATCACTTGCTTTACCGCATTCTTTCTCCACTGCCTCTGGAGGGGACAAGTCCGTAGTGATTAGTTATATCCCGGCTCGTGATGGCGAAAACCAGTAATACAAGACAACAATCTGTTTCATAAAATGTGTTCTCGGGCAAATTACATGACGTATTGCTTCTCATAGCACCCCTGCAAATGTCAGCCGACGAAAGCATTAGATCAATTGAGCTCTCTTATACTTCACTCTCAGATTTCGTGTGTTCGAGGCCGGTTGGACGACTGCCTACCCTATATAGCCCGGTCCTATAACGTCTTCCGGTGCCATCGCTTCAACCATTCGTCATAGGGAAAGTATCGATCGTAGTAATAATAGCTGTTATTTTAAGGGCCAGCGGTGATTAGACGCTACAACGCAGCAGGTCACGATATTAATAACGTATAGGCAACTAGTAGAAATAACCGTAAAACAACAAAAAAAATACTAGTCATAAATCAAAGAGGCCTGAAGGCCTGTCGAATACGAGAGCCGGAAACTGATCTCTGCACCATGGCGTGTGATACTTGCTTACGCAGGCCATATATCGACGGGCAGTGGCTCTCCCCAGGTGCATAACGTGCAGGTGAACTGTACGATTACTTTGAGGGGCTATCATGCGTGGGCCTTGTCGACGGGGCAGTCTCGATTGTCAAATCCCCGTCGAAGTAAGTCTATGGCCTTATCTATATAGACAGGACAAGTGCACTCTCCACCCTTATTCTCTCGAGTGGGATAACTTCCCGCCTCTACGTGGGCGTTTATCTCTCTTCTTACCATATTACATTTCCTTCGCCCGGCACCAAATAGACACAATTCGGTGGGCCATCAGCAAATCGCTTGCACATTGTGCCAGAGAAAGACATGAACTGTGTCAAGCAAGGAATCTGTACAAAGCCATCACTGCGGTGACAGCCGTAGAAGGTGACTCTAGAGACGGATATGGTAGTGTTAAATAATCTGACGTCCTGCCTCGATGTGTGATTCATAGACGGGAGGGCACCGACAGTAGGCATTAGCTCCACTATGTCGCAAAGATTGCTATTGCCCACTGCCCACGGGCTTCAGAAAAGCCCAAAATGGCTTTTTGTCCCATAAAAGGTACGCTTTTTGATCCTTGGTCCAGTTTCTACTTCCCGGCAGGCTTTCAATGTTAAACTTGTAAAGAAGTCTTGCCATGACCAAGCGTGTCTCGGCAAAGGCCAGGCTAAAATGAACTCAGCGATAACGAAGAATGGCCACACGGTGGGAACACTTACTTGCGCGCGGGACAGCTTCCATGGCCTAAACCAAAGGGATGGAACGCATCAAGGCGATCTGTAGCGAACCTAGCATCACCCAAGAACCGCTCGGGATGAAATTCAAAAGGCTCGATAAAGTGCCGTTCCGTGTGATATGCAGCCCATGCGGCAACATATACGACCGTCTGCCGTTTATCAGTGCGAGTCAACAAAAAAAAAAGTGACGCCTCTGCTTATTACATTTTCTGGTACCATGTGCCCAGCAATAGCCGCTCCTCCGGAAGGAGTGACTCTTGGTAAAGCGGGCGGTACCGCGGGAAAATATCGCAGAGCTTCGTTTAGACAGGCGGAGAGGTAGTTTAACTCGTTGACAGATGTCAAAGTGATGTCTTTCTCACCCTCAAAGGAGGAGCGAATCTCTTCGGTCGGATTCCGCATGGCAACAGGATTGTCAGTCAGCAGAGAGACTGTAGCGACCAACAGAGTGGAAGAGCTTTCCGAGCCTGAGGTGATCAAGGTTGACGCATTTCCGATAAGCTGATCCAAAGTCTAAACGATATAACCCTACGTCAGTCGGATTTAAAAACAAGACATGAATCAGCGTTCGTACTAGAGGCTCTTTTTGCTCAAGTAGCGGCTGGATCAGATCCGGTCTCGGCTGTTCATGCCGCATACGAGCCTCCACTTTCTGCCTCGTAAAGTTGCTGCTTGCAAATTGGCTGCCCCGCGCCACCGCCTTCTCTTTCTGACTTTTGTACCCACTTTTGGACCTGCCGCTTTACGAATTTCTATAAGACCAGCAACCACCCACCGCTAGGTCTGCGGCCCGGCACTTTCATGCCTTCTCACTTTTCTTTTCTCTCAGCTGCATTGCGCCCCTTGCCTGCCTGCAGCATCCTTTCACCCCTCTTCCAACACTGTCAGCTGTTCCCACAAGGGCGATGCCCCCATGTTCCCCTCCGTGAATCATGCGATTGACGAGACCGTGTCTGCGCTTGCCAACGTTGCTTTTGTCTTGAGCGTCGTTTAACTAACAATCAAGACTTCCACCAAATTTTTGTCGCTGATTACATACCGTCGAGTCTCAGGAAAAGCAACCGAGATGAAAAATCGCCTTGCCCTTTGCCTCATCGCTGGTGAAACTGGCCCCCGCAAGGAATACGACAATGCGACAAAGGATGCATTGCCGTGTCAGCTCCTCGAGGCCCAGCCACGGCATGTCCGGCGGAATGACGTGTTCCATCCTGCACTGCCTCTGCTCGGGCATGTTCCGAATGACACGTGTCCAAGCTGACTTCGGCTGATTATCATATCACGATGCTCGGTCGCCCATGCTCCACGGTGCGAGACAGCGGATATCATCGATTGGCTATCAAGGAAGCTCGATTGCATTGAATACGATTTGCGCCGGCTGTGTTCTGTCAAGTGTCGCCGATAAAGGTCCGCCAACCTGCGACCGAGTGGAGAGCGCTGAACACACCCTGACGCCATGCTTTCTTACATCAGCTGTGGATGCAAAGTGCATACGGACAGCGAGTTTTCGGCAGTTGTCGGACTACGTGACGGACAACGACCCTCTTTTCCTTGCAGCTGGTAGTTCTTCATTATACGCGGAGCCTTGAAACTCTGGATTTGTGATTCAACAGAGCTGCAGTACCGGCTGCACACCGCTCATGCTCCCAACAGTCATGACATCAAAGGACAGCGCATGACCTGAGGCGGGACCGGCGGACATGCGAGTATAAGTAGATGGCAAGGTCCTCCCATCTTCCTTTGTAAATCTCTCCGTCACATCAAAGTGCTACCGAGCAAAATGGGCTTCTCTGACGCATACTCCAAGGACAATTCGTCCGAAAAATACAGCCCATCCACAGGCTCTTCGCTTTTGGTTTCTTCACGAGCGAGTGTCAAAGATTCCACCAATATTGCCTTGGACATGCCGGCAGATGACGATGATTTCTGGGATATCGAGTCTGATGTTTCGTACCGATCCCATTCATCGTCACATGCTACAGGAGGCACCGCAACAAGTCCCTATGGCGACGACGAAGATCGCATTCTAGCGATCATGGCCAAATACAAGCAGGTAATGGGAAGCCCGTCTAGGCTGACGCCGCCCATTAACTCCAACAGACCAGGCAGTGAAGGTAGTCAATACTCAAACACTAATTGGAGCTCTGATCGACTAACAACGCATGAGAAGATAACATCACGATAGTGCCCGACACCCACATTCACGATGATCAACGTGTGAATAAGCAAACAAAGGCGGACGCACGTTGTGGGAATCCCATGCCGGTGAAGATCCGATGTAACAAGAAGAAAAATCACACTCAAGTCAAGGGAGGCGTGCGGAAGAAATGTGCTTCGACGAGCAGCCACCTGGCGTACAATTTCATGCGCTTAGGCGGGGCACGCCGGGCGGCGAGTGGGGCTATCGAATGCGAAGTCCACTGGGAACCAACTTGGTTACCACTTGGCCGCTTGGTGGGAGATGATGCTATCCAAGAAGCTCAAGAGTTGGTTATGAAGCTTCTGGGCTCCGATACATGGCATAGGGAGTCGCGGAGACTGGGCCTGAAATTGTGAGTGAAGAGTGGCTGTTCGGGGAGTTTGTATGTCAACAGCTTGCATTGGATAGTTGCAGTATCTCTATACAGAAATATCATGATGAATCTCGTTTATAGCATACTCAATGCGAGCTTTTGCGCGTTTCTTTTTCAACCGGGCCATGACCGACCTGCCATTCGTATTGCAAAAAAATGCGCGTTCGTACTTGATACTCATCTGAGCTCCGCTTCAGTACTCTTTCCACCTCCCTTCCTGCAGAACATGATGTCACTTTTGTATGAGCCGCGATTATCAGCCCTTAGTATGATAACCATCAAAAATTTCGCTGTCTTGAGCCGTGAGAGATGGATGGAGTCGTGTGAAACATTGCTATTTGATGTTCCAATGCTGTTGGAGAGTTGGGGATGTCTTTTTGGCTGTGTATCAGCCGCGACAGTAGGAAAATTGACCAGGTCGGCGACCATAGCGTGCGGCAGGAATCGAGACTTGTGGTGTTCTTGACCGTCATTCGCACGGCGAAGTGACAACGCATCTGGAGTATGCTCAGTCAACTTGAAGGTAACACAAGCGCACATGATCCAAGGTGTATAACATCACAACTTGCTGATGCTATTCTTATAATAACTGACGTTGGTCTCGGCGTGAATTATTTCTACAAAGTTATCAGGCCGTTTTCGCGGATGATGTCTAGCAGTTTCTTGATCAAAAGGTCCACTCTAGAGCTCGAAGACGCGTGTAGAAGAGCGCCTCGGTGAGCCGCCGCCAGGCGTACACCTTTGAGCGTCTGGAAGGGGCACGACGGGCGTCGAGCGGTGCTATCGAGTGTGAAGTTTACTGGGCACCAACCTGGCCGCCGCTCAACCACTTGGAAGGGAACGACGCCTTCCAGGAAGCTAAGGACTTGATTGAGGAATTTTTTGGCTTCGAGACATGGCACGGGGAGGCACAACAGCTGGGAATATGCGCCGAGGAACTTTAGTACATCGTTGTGCCCCTTTCAAATAAATACTACTTTGCAGTGTACCAATTCAGCTCCAAAGAGTTTGTTACCATGATGATATCTTCTCCAGCGTCATTAGCTCCCTTTACAACTGACAGTGTCCCCCTGAGGACTATCTTTACACTTCTTTGATACTAGTAGACCCAGTGCGAGCCAGAGCGCTGCACGCTGCACGAGTAATGGTCCTTTGAAATCAAAAATCATGACGCGGCTCATTTAAGGGTTAAACAGCAGGTTAGTTTCCCACGCATCCTTTTGGACAACATGTGCTAGATGTATTGAGCCAGAGAGGCGGTTGGGCCAGTTGGCGATGTGGCGCAAAAGTTAATCCAACCTGTACTTGCTGTCAATCAGGCTTGCGTTTCACGTGATCCATCACGTCTTCTCTGTTGACCTGCCCTGCCTTGTTTCGTTCCCTACCATCGATCACGAAACAATTCTGCAACGAATGGCGCTGGACGATGAGCAAATCAAAATTATTGCGGATCATCCGCTCAATGACTTGCTGGCTCGATTTCCGACCAAATTACGCAGTTTAAAAGAACCCAATGAATCCTGGCGCCTGGACGTGGCTAGCCTCTTGCTGGCCTTAGTAGGTTCTAAGGTAGCATACAACCTTTCTTCGTCAGAAGGAGGCGAAAGTGTTGCCGACAGGCTCTTTCCTATACGACAAAAAGTCCTAGGCGGTTCGCTTACGTTCGATGATTTCGATGCACTTATCAATACAGTGGTCTCGAATTCTTCCGACACCGACCTTTGGACCGCTGTCATCAACCTTATCGAAGCCCTCAACCCGTCGACCCCTCCAGTCTCGACTCAGGTGCCAACAAACATCGCAACACCTCTTCGATCTAGCTCAGCCCGTATAGCCGACAGCGAAACCAGCAAAATTATCGAGCAGGAGCTTTTTTACGAGATACGAGACTGCATACACCGAGGCGTCCCTGGATTTTTCGACAAGCATTTCAACCCAGCCACTTGGGATAAGAACCAGAAAGGCATGCTTCAGCGCCTCCTAAAGCACCACCATAATGGCAAGTGGACTGACTTTCCCGATCATCCTTGGGAGAAGCCGGTCTGGAAATGGCTGACGGGACTGGAAAAAGATGTCTTGGCTGGCGCGCCATATAAACTTTACTCGATGAGAACTGCCACCGAGTTCGCGGAACGCAAGGGCCAGATGGACCTCCTGTTCCGGAAGTCGCATGCAAAAAACAAGGACTATCGAGATGTTCTTGTGGTTGGCGAGCATAAGAAGACCCACAACACAGGCGAATTCAAATCACTCATACAGCAGCTGTCAAGACTTGTGCGTGGCATTTTCGCCGATCAACCTCTTCGCCGTTTCGTACACGCTTTTACTATCTGTGACAGCATTATGGAGCTCTGGATTTACGACCGATCAGGGCTGTACAGCTCAGGCGAGTTCGACATTCATAAGAACCCTGAGAATCTGGCGCGCGCCATTGTCGCATACACCACCATGAATGATGATGCCATGGGCCTGGACACATTTGTCGAGCGGAAGAACAACCGCCGCTTTGTAGTGGCGAAAGATGCTGCAGGCAAGGAAAAACGGGTAGAAGTGGCCAAGAAGAAGCTGCTAGTCCGGCAGCGTGCTATTGTATGCCGAGGGACCACCTGTTACAGCACAGCAGAAGGCGTAGCTAAGTTCTCGTGGCGTTCCGCGGACAGGCAACCTTCCGAAGTGAAACACCTCACGTTGGCCGCAGCGAGAGGTGTTGAAGGAGTAGCTAAAGTCGTGGCGCACTGTGAAATGACAAGCATTGCCGATTTGCGAAGCGGACTGGATTTTTCCGATCGGACATGGCATAAATTTCGCCCTACTACCGATAAAGCAGCCGGTTCAAGTAACAACCTCAAAGGCTTAGACAGCAGCGGATCAAGCAGGAAGCGCAAGTCTTCGGAAGAAGATCTTACTCGCTCGACAAGACAACGCCCCAACAGCCGGAAGTCCACACTTCGGCGGACCCACGACGGATCAGACGACGGATCAGACGACGGATTGGCAGGCGGATCAGACGACGGGTTGGATGCCAGATCGCAGCCGAGCCTATACACACCGAACCGGGAAGCCCTCTATGAAAACCGTATACTATCCTGTCTCGTTATATCTCCGGCTGGGCGCGTGGTTAGCGACTTCGAATCCGTGCAAGAGCTGCTGGAGGTGCTTCGTGATGCCATTCGAGCACACCAGTCTCTTCTTGTAAAGGGTCGGATTCTCCATCGTGATATCTCATCGAACAACATCATCATCACAGATACGAATAAACTAGGAGCTTTCAAAGGAATGCTGATCGACCTGGACCTGGCGAAGGATCAGGATCGTGAGCGAAGCGGCGCACGGAATCAGACAGGAACCATGCAGTTTATGGCGATCCAAGTGCTACGCGGCAAAAACCATACATACCGGCACGATCTAGAGTCGTTCTTCTATGTGCTTCTGTGGATGTGCGCTCGTGAATCCTGGAGCAAACCAAAGTTACGCGGCGTAGAGACACCCCCTACAACGAGTCGCTTGCGTAGATGGGAAATTGGAAGTTTTGAAGAAATGGCTGATGCAAAGGAAGGCCACATGACGGTTAACAGTCTTGAACGCATCATGAATGAGTTTCCAAACGCTTTTGACGTTGTTAAGCCTCTGTGTTTGAGAATCAGGAAGTTACTCTTCCCGCTAGACCATGATGAAAGGATGTTGATAGGAACACCTGCCGGAGAGCCGGAACGACTGTATAGTGACATTATCGCAGCTTACGCTCAGGCTATTGACCAACTCTAGTTGGTGGGCGTAATTCGGTGAAGGAGACAGTGCATTAGCTCAATACCAGCGTTCCTTCTTTTATGTATTTAAATGGTACACGTGCCACGCCCCCACAGCTTACCGCTATGGGTGCTTGTAGGTCAACGCGGCCACGACAGCCAGCCGGCCAGATAGTGTTTTCTATAGTAGATAGCTAATAGCACTAACATTATACCTTTTTCTTTAAAAAATATTAATAACTTTAATTAAAATATTAATAATCTATTAAAAAAATATAATAGTGTTTTTAGTATTTTATTTATATATAAAAGTTTAATTATATTTTTAAGATTAAGCTATAATTAATTATTAATAATAGTTTATAAAGCTAAATTTAAATTATAAAGTTTATTATTATTTAGTTTAAATTAATATATACTTTTTAATTATTTAATATTATAAAATATTTATTAGTATAAAAACACTATATATTAAAAGTTTATTATTATAATAATTATTTTGAATATAATATTAATTTAAAAAATAGAATTTGGCTATGTCAAGGGGCGGTCGGCTGCAGGTAGGACGAAGAGCACACAGGCGGTTTGAGTCGGTCTATTGCTACAGATATGCACTCCTCAGGTAGGTCAGGCTCTATGTACAAGACGTAGCTCGAAGAGTTACGATCGGAAACCAACAGAGTATTCAGCTAAATGCAGGGTCCAACGCGTGGACACGTGACTGGGCTGCAGGGTAGGTCCATGACTGGACCAGCTGTGACAGGCTATAGATAATACTAGTTTTCTAATACTTAGATTTAAATATAAATAAATATTATATAAGTTAAATAAAATATAGTAAGTATAAAATAATACTATATATATAATATAAATAGTATATATAATTATATTATCTTCTAATATAATTTAAACTAATTATTAAGTATATTTTATAAAGATATAATTTAAACTACTTAATATATTAATATTAATACTTAGTAAAATATATAAATTAATATTTAATACTATAATAATAATAATTATTCTAAAGAATCTATATAGTAAGCTAATAATTTTAGAATATTTAAATTAGATTTAAGAGCCTATTTAATAGGTAAAACTCCTAGTGTTAGTACTTTCTATACTATACTATAGAAAACACTATCTGGCCGGCTGGCTGTCGTGGCCGCGTTGACCTACAGCACCCATAGCGGTAAGCTGTGGGGGCGTGGCACGTGTATGCAAACGTTTATTGCCGATTTATGGACCAGAAACGGGTCACTGCTGGCACCTGAATATGCCAGCTGCGGCTTGTTGCCTTGATCATCAACAAATTGGCTTAACATCACGAGAGCCCGCATCACGAGAAGCTATTTCAGCCAATGCCAATAACTATATTTTACCGCAGATCAGGCGTAAGCTCAACAGTCACCCCGCAGTCCACGAAATTTAGAAGAAAACTACCAAGAAATATACAAAACGTAGTGACGCGTGGATCCTCTGAATAATTTTCAATTAGCGACCCCACTCAGCCGACCAGCTAGTAGTCAGTAGCCCGCGGTAACCCAGTAGCCTAGTAGCCCAGAGCCTAGTAGTCCATCAGCCCATCAGCCGTAAGCCATCAGCCGTAAGCCATCAGCCGTAAGCCCATCAGTGGCCACATGTGTCAGCTGGGTCGGGGTAACGGCGGTGAGGATGATAGGCATGTTTCTCATTCCCCCCCCTGTGATTTCAGCAACGTCGATATCAGACAAAGCAGTGGCGGATGCATGTAGCCGAGATGCAAGATGCATGGGTTGTAGTTGTTTGCTGTCTCAAGATTGCTGCTTGCCTGTGCCGTCGCAAAGTCCACAGTCTAATCCTCCCTTCTTCCCCGACCCACCACAATTATTGCAGTCTTCCATTTTCCTGTGACAGTCGGAGTAGAAAACCGTGTTGAAAACAGCAGCGCTTCAGAAATTTGACGAAGGTTTTAAACTAGGAAGCTACACCCACCTCCCTCGTCTTACCCATCTTATTATATGCTTTTTGGCCGCGTTGTGGAGAAGCTGCCCAATCTTTTGCCGCCCAACTAATTGTAATCACGTGATGAGGTAACGACTGGGTTCCACGCTTCCATCGACAGATTGGTGCCACGATTTACCAATTCATCGGCCATAGTACATCAACATGGATAGGAATGGACGGACAGCGATGACATTTTTGGTGAGAAATCTGTTTCATAATTCGATTAACTGTTCTAATCTACTTCTAGTCTCAACTACAGGAGCTGCAGTGCCGCTTCATAGAAGTACAGAATTCTCTCGATCAGCTTCATGTCGACTTCAAATCATGGCTGCACGACGTACATTTCACGCCTCCCCACAACTTCTCTACATTATCCGATGCCACTCACGGCAATATTTCAAGTACACCACGTTTTGAAGAATGCCCGCATGTCGATTGTGCTGGCATCACTAGAACGCGGTTCAATAAACGGAAGAACCTCATTCGACATTATACCTCCCGTAATTTTTCCTGAATCTCAGTTCCCGCCATTCGATGCTACATATAGTAACAGAGAATAGATATCAAGTTGAATCATGAGATGTGCATCTACTGTCACGTTGCGACAAAGGATGGCAACAAATATATTTCACATCTAAGTGGCTGCAAGGCCAAAGCTATCACCAGCGTGTCCGATGAAATGGTTTGCATCGCGACGCGACGCCGGAGAGAGCTATTGCAAGAGGCTGGTAACGCTATTGAGAAGTCCCTGCCCCAGGTAAAAGGCGGTAACAGGAAACGATATCGCGGTCACTATCAGCTTCCGACGACGTCTCAGCAGCGAGAAAACATGACTCTACCACCAGCACAAGCAAATTCTCAGTCTAGGAACTCAGAGCCTAAAGAACAGTGCTCAGAACATTCGGCAGGTCACACGAGCGTGGAATCGCGCATCCAGACAGGCTCGCATTTCGGTCCCGAGTCAATGCTTGCGCCTTCGAACCCCTCGTATACAACTGGCAACTCTATCTCGGCCGATCCTGTACGCCCTGCCTTCACTGGGTATCCGATAGACCTCGATGAAAGTTTCGAAACTTTCGCGTCTTTCTTTCTACAAGG
Source organism: Niveomyces coronatus (assembly GCA_018831755.1). Classification (NCBI taxonomy): domain Eukaryota; kingdom Fungi; phylum Ascomycota; class Sordariomycetes; order Hypocreales; family Cordycipitaceae; genus Niveomyces; species Niveomyces coronatus. The sequence continues at coordinate 13,609 of JAFEME010000606.1, forward strand.
TAGAAGCCTGGAGGAAAGTTTAGACCTGCCGACATCAACTCAAGCTGTACCGCGACAATTTGACTCACTGGCGCCTTCAAGAGAGGCTTATGTCAACCAGCTGACACTCGACCCCACCTTTCCATGATAATCGATTTATACTTCAACAGGAAATACACGGTATCTTAGGAAATTTAGAGTGTGTGTGCAGAAGCGTCAAAGTATTTTCAGCTGTATACTGCTTATTTCCCATCACACAGAGGACTATCCGTTCTAGCAGTAATAGTATCCGGATTGAAATACCTGACGTTCATAGTCATGCTCTCATCTGTCATTTCCGATACTACTTCTGATAGAGTCATAGGTAAAGGCATCTTGAACCAGTGCTCGCTCTCATCCAGTGTCATAATTCCGAACATCACAAATGTACCACCCTCGATTTTCCACCAGGTACGTGCATCTAAAATGGCTCTGCCAAGACAGTTAGAATTTAAAAAAAAAAGGGCCAGAAAACAGACCTACAATCCACCATGGTCCATCATTACCTCGGTCGGCTCGAGTCCGCGAATTATGGGTATCTCTTCAGCGTGGTTTGGTAACATGAATAGCCCGTTTCCTGCTGGTACTGCGCCGAGGTCTTGAAGGTGTGTTTGAGGGTAAAAGAGCATCCGTGAACGGCTGGACCAAACAAAAACCAATAAAATGCGCAGCTCATGTGTTTTAGGCAGTACACAATGTATATTCTTCGTTTTTCCGAACTTTCTGTAAAATCCAAGCGTTGATTGTCGGAAAAAAGATTTCGTAGTATCTCGAACAAGCTCCAGCTAGTTAATACACAGGTCCATTGTGTTCATTGTGTTCATTTTGCCAGCTTACCTTTTTGCCGAACACGGCCGCTTTGCACAACCCCATGCCCGGAACAGTTTGTATATGAAATCCGGAGTTAATTAGCTCATCTAACGTTTTACCTACGGTTCCATCTTCCATAGTACAGAAACCGTTGGTTATTACTGCCTTCCGCAGACCATCGGCGCTCGATTCCATTTGCTTGCGTTCTCGTTGCTTATGCGTTGGGCGAGCGAAATGTTTCTCGATGCACGGGATTTAGTATGACGATTGGAGGGGTACGTTGATAGTCCCCCGTCACAAGCCTCATGAATCAATCATACGGATAAACTATTTTCCGTCAACGCGGGTCAATCATGGCTAATGGCTGATGGCTGGCTAACGGTTGACGGCTGACGGCTGACGGCTGACGGCTGACGGCTGATGGCTGATGGCTGATGGCGCACGCCTCGACATCTTTCTTCGTCAACAAGTTTCTACGTCCAGCCACTCAACCAACACTCATGCTAATACTACACAGATCGGTCTTCGTCATACATGGAACTTGAGCAATCACATTTATTATACCACGACGTAAAATGTTTCATCAGCTGTTCTCTGGTGCCATGCGGGATGCTTGGCTGGTCTCAATCAGGCCTTACTGCCGACTTTGTCTGGTCGGTGGTGGGTGGCATCCTATTGTGGTTGGCTAACAGGGATACGTGCCGCGGGGAATTCTGGAACCGTACACATGCAGGGGCCTAAATCGATGCCAGCTTTTGTATGCGGGTCTCTGAATCCATGACCGCGAACTACAGCTGTATGTGTAGTGGCTATTATGTCTCGGTCAAGTTTGATGAGAAGGGAACTTTTTTTCATTTCGTTGTGTATATATAGCTCAGGATGTTTCGATTGAGCAGTGCTCCAACGAACAAGTCGCTTCGTGTTCTAACTACACAATCATTTCGCTTGAGCACTCTCGCAAAAGACAACATGTCATCCAACGTCTTTGGCTCTCTCTACTCGCAGGTATCCTTCCTGGATAATTTCTTCCCCGGCCTGAGTGTTGCTTTGGGCTATATCCATCCTCTTGCATCAGGGAATACTCATATGGGTTTTGGAGCCCAGCTTCTCTGTGCCATCGGTTTGGCTATGTTTATGGTCAAATACATCTATAAGCATGCTAAAACAGTTCTCGAGAGCCATTTCTGTTTGTCGAAGATTCAGTCCTCTTAGTTGCACAATAATAATCGCTCGCAGTGTACACTAAGACGATATCTACTGATGACACTCACGACATACTACTCAGCTGGATAGAATCGCAACCGTTCGCTTCGACAGTCGGATCTTCTATCGTCGCATTCCATTCGTCTCAGGAAAGGGAAAGCTCGAAACGACTCAAGCATATGCCGTGGAATGTCAGCAAATACTTTTGGTACAAGTGTCATCTTCTGTTTGTACGCACCACAGAAGAGGTATCGTGGAGGGGGCAGAAACTTCTCTTGGGTAGTTTCAGCACTTCTCCAAAAATACTGGAAGAGTTTATGGACGACTGCAAAACAGCGTACGAAATGAAAGCAGTTGGAAAGACAGCAGTATACGTGAACGGCGGCGACAGCTGGAAACTCGCGAAGAGGCGAGTTCAGCGACCAATGGACACTGTCATACTTCCAACGGCCATGAAAACAGACCTTTTGGAAGACGTTGAGGAGTACCTCGACCCTAAGGTAAGAGCATGGTATGATGCGCATAACCTAGCATACCGTCGAGGTTACTTGCTCCATGGCAAGCCAGGCACTGGCA
>JAFEME010000607.1:0-16205 GCA_018831755.1 Niveomyces coronatus
GGGCTGATGAGTGTGGTGTGTGCAGCCGTCCGTCTCCCGGGCCCCCAACGTACCGGTCCTCATGAGGATGACTCTTGAAAAGTCGACCATCTTGGCGACGGCACCGCGCACCAGCACTTCCAGCACTGCGTTGTCTTCCTGGGCGCTCATGCAGTACTCGCCCGTGCCGTTCGTCCAGACACTCATGGTCTTCTCGAAGGCGCGGGCCAGCTCGTCGCCGATGAAGTAGACGTCGCTCGTCGTGACGTCGCACTTGACGAGGCCGGGGACGCGCGCCGCGCCGGTGTCGGCGCCGTACTGCGCGCGGAGGGTGCGCGCCTCGCTGGCGTCGTCGAGCCTGGCCGCGCCGGCCAGCCGGTGCGCGGCGTCGCGCAGCCGGGCATTGAGCTCGAACACCTCGGTGCCGTACGCGACGCGGGGGTACTGCTGCGGACTGGCGGTGCCGTACGAGACGTATCCGGTCTCCCAGCCGTCCGGGAGCGACTGCGGGCCGATCTCGTACTGCAGGCCGACCTGCACGGCGTACCTGGCGAAGGCGACGCTGCCGAGGGTGGCGCGGTGCGGGTTGACGCCCGCGATGCCGGCGAGCAGGAAGTACGTGCGGCGCAGGTCGAGGGCGCCCGAGAGGAGCAGGGCCATGGCGGAGGCGGCCGCGTTGACCTCGCCCTCGCCCAGCGTCACCTGGCATATGCTGCCGTCCCGCGTGCAGTGGATGGAAGGGTACAGCATGGAGAGGCCTGGGGCGGGAACTGTGATGGCGGATAGGTTGCCGAGATTTGCGGAAGGAAGGTTGTCGTGCCAGGCTTGTGATTCTGGAGAGAACTGGGAAGGATGGCAGGGAATGGCCAGTTAGAGAGAGGAAGACGGAGAATTGGTGGTGATGAGCACGCCTGGCAACTTACCATGGAAACAACCATTACTTTCGGAGTGATGACATCTGCACTGACAATCGCTACAAAGGTCAAGACTATTGAAGCCAGCTTTAAGAAAAGTGACATTGCGACACAAGGCATATTGTTTGATATTAGTGTAGTTGGTGGGCAATATATTCAAGACCACGCCAGACGGGAAAATTGCTGAGTTATATAGAATGATACGGCATTTCGATCATGGCAGTGGAAAAAAAAGGAGTTCTACACGGGATCGCCTGCTGACGACGCTGTTGGCGAGAAGAATCATAAGCTACATCACGGAGGGCATTCTGCAGAGCGCATCGTGGCGAAGGCATCGGAACGGATACATCAGCGAGCGAGTAGCGAGCGACGTAAGGAACAAAGCAGACGAGGCCCAAGTTGAGGAAGAAAAGACCGGGAGCCGATCGATAAGTTGCACGGATGACTCTGTCAGCGCGGCAAGTTTAGTGGTGCGACTAAGCGAGGCCCAGCTCGTCGGTACAGTCCTCCCCTCCGTCATGTTTCCATGTCCGGCTGAAAAAGGGATACGCAGCGATATTCTAGCGTAAGCTGTTCAACATAACGGCATGGGCTGCGGAAGGGCAGTGGTGATACAGGGGTGAGGGGTCTCTTCTGCACCGCGCGGGAAGGTGGGATGACTTTTCAAGTGCGATGGTGTGCGTAGAGTGAAGGATTTGGGGATAGAGATCAGCCGTCTCGGACGATCATACGGATTGATTCGCCCATCGCGCAGGAGATCAGATAAAGAATAAGCGAGCGCAGCTGCTGTGTCGACGCCGGCGTGGGCTTATACGGGGCGGACCCCGGAGTGGCTACACTGTACCGCTGCCAGCGGCGCCACAAGATTAGGCCAACTATTTAGTATCTGTTCAGGAGTGCTTCCAACACGATATACACGTATGTGTGTACTAGATTTAGTTCTTGATAGTACGCTGTTTGGATCCGAGCAAGTCATCAGGAGCGGCGGGGAGGGGCAGCGCTTGGTGTCTGATTGTCGAGGTCTAGATCTTACAGAAGCGATATAGGAGGGCCGGGACATTGATTGTCCCCTCTTCGGTCGGTGATGAGAGGCAGCTAGCTGCTTGCTTGCTTGTTTGTTTGTTTGTATACTTTCGTACCGAAGTTGAGCTTTGGACGTGACTCTCGAGACTTGCCACAGATAACGGGGATAATGAGAGAACTGGTGGGATGGGGAGGTTGATGCATACGCGAAGTCTCATTGCGATTGGAGCCGATTGATGGAAGCAAAGGCGTTCTCGGCATGCTGGGATTCGAAACGCTATGAGTAGGTGACGACGGAGTTGATGAAGATGACCTCGGGAGTAGGAATTATGCTTATAGTACGTGCGGTGCGGCGTAGCTTTGCGTATCGTACCGCACTAACCTGCCAAGGTACCTAGAGGTATCAGTATCAGTACCTGATGTCTGTACAGTACGCGCATGCGCCTGGGCGCCGTTACGGTAGATTTCCAGCGCGAGTGAAGGTCCTGGCGGTAGCCCACTAGCCCGATCGGGTATTGCTACCTACCTAACCCTTTGATGTGCGAAGTATCTCGGTACTTTTTTATGACGGCGCCCATCATCTATATAGGGATATGCACACATACCAACCGGTGATGAAGAATCAAGACGCAGTTGAGATGGCGACTGTTCATTGCGATACTACATAGATCCAGCAGCTAGACAGAACTGGCCGCGTCAGACAAGTTGATGGGTGACGACGACAAGAGGCAAAAAAAGGCATAGCATTTGCTGGGCAGGCGGACAAGTCCGAATCTAGGAAGCTTGGCATCACGAGCTGCTGAAAACGCTCTTTCCGAGTACCGGGTTGGTCTGGTGTGAATATCTGCACGATGATTCAGCATAAGACGCCATGGCGAACCAGCGGGTGAAGCAAATGCTTGGCAAGACGAACGATGGATGCAATTCATCTCCCGCCTCGCGATATCACGGCAACCGTTCAGACATGTACAGCATGTACACTATGGTCAATTATTCTATTTGAATTTTTTTTGTTTATTTATTTATCTTCATTTCCCATGTATTCTCTATCTCGGTCAGGGTCCTTCTTCCTCACTATCAGGATCCGCCCCATAAATTCGTCGTCAGTGACTGCCACTGACTGGCTGGCGAGACGCCAACCCGGCCCAGAAACTTTCCACATGGGCAGGGTTTGATATCGATGATCAGCTACGCAATCACTGCAACCCCCACGGATATCTGCTCAGATGCATGGCAAGTACTAATGTGCCAGGAAAATGCCCCTGAAAAATAGCATAGCTTCAATCTCTGACCAAATAAACTCAAGTCTAAACTAACTACAAGGACTTTTCCCGCCGGCACCTGCCCAGTCCCAGCTCGTTTCATCAAAGGGTGGGTCTCGGCGAACCTCTATAGGTTAATGCCACCATGTACCACCTACTACCTATTGCTAGTAGGTACCGATTTAACGGGCCAGCAAGCTCCTAAAGTACGGCACCGGCAAGGCTGGCAGTGGACGGGCCGGTATATACATAGTAGGTACAAGCAGAGAACCTATTCTTCGGTGGCTACTACCATAGGTCGTCCCAAGTAACTAGTAGTGATATCTCGGCCTTGGTATGTATCTACTACCTGCTAATGGTACCTACTCGGCAGGGCAGGGTGGTGCCGACAGCAGCTTGGAGGCACCACCACTAGCACACATACTTAGGTACTGGGTACAGTCGCAACCCACCTACAGTACATGCGCCAACATCACCCGCCTAATAAGTTGGTCGTTTTTTTTTTCCTTCACATACTAGTACTTGGCCGTTTGGCTTTGCTCCTCTTCCTCTTCCCTCCTCCTTCTCCTCCACCTCCTCGTCTTTGGGACTGGCATCTCTTCCCGCCACGTCTCTACGGACACAAATAAAGGGCAATCTGATGCAGCACCGGCTGCTGGATCGTTGCCATCGCCATGGACGAAATCACGCCGGTCCCGGTCCCGGCCGCCGCCGCCTCTCCCCATGAATCGCAACGTTCCGCCCACAACTCCGACACTGCTGCCGCGCCGGCCTCCTTTGACGACATCTTTCGCGACGTGCGAGGTCAGGAGGTCTCGGATCCCGAGACTCCCTTCGCCTTCTCGCCAACGCAACTCAGAAAGCTCCTGCAGTATCGCAGTCTTGCTGCTCTCCAGGTCTTTGGAGGCCTCCGAGGCCTCGCCGCTGGCCTGCGCGCCGACCTCTCCGCTGGTCTCAATCCCAACGAGACCCATCTGTCCGGCTCCATCTCATTCGACGAAGCTGTGGCCTCTGCCCAGGAAGCCCGAACGCCACGCATACAAGAGCTGCGACGGTCGCCTGGGTCGCCGGATCGGACCTCTTCACCACGTCGTCGTCGCATCGACCCCGACGTCCGCTTCGTCGACCGCCGCCACGTCTTTGGTGCCAACCGTCTTCCCCGAAGACGCCAGAAGTCCTTCCTCAAGCTCATGTGGATAGCTTTCAACGACAAGCTCCTGATCCTGCTCACAATTTCCGCCTGCATATCTCTCGCCATCGGCATCTACCAATCGGTCGCTCCGAACATCAGAAACACCAGCATCGAGTGGGTGGACGGAGTTACCGTCGTCATTGCCATCCTCGTCATCATCTTCGCCAACGCTGCCACCGACTGGCAGAAGAACCACAAGTTCGAGAAGCTCAACCAGCGCAAGTCCCAACGAGATGTCGCCGTCGTGCGCGCGGGCAGGATACAGCAGATTTCCGTCTATGATGTCATGGTTGGCGACATCATGCACGTCGAGGCCGGCGAGATCCTCGCCGCTGATGGCGTCCTCGTTCAGGCTGCTGGCCTCCACGTCGACGAGGCCTCCGTCTCCGGCGAGGCTGAACTCGTTCACAAGACGCTCGAGCTGGACCACCGCGCCGCTCGTGCTCCCTGCGCCGATCCCTTTCTCTTCAGTGGCACGACCGTTTGCCGCGGCGTAGGCCAGTTCCTCGTCACATCCGTTGGCTCCAACTCCACCCACGGAAGCACCCTCATTTCCCTTCGCGAGGATGTCCAGGAGACGCCTCTCCAAGCCAAGCTCGGTCGCCTCGGCAAGCAGCTTATCCTTTTCGGCGCTGCCGCCGGCTCCGTCTTCTTTGTAATCCTCCTCATTCGTTTCTTGGTCAACCTGGACGATCTCAAGGGCATCGGTCCGTCCGATAAAGCCGAGAAATTCTTCGGCATCGTTATACTCGCCATCACCATCGTCATCATCACTGTACCCGAAGGCCTCGCCCTAATCGTCACGATTGCTCTCGCCTTTGCCACCAAGCGCATGTTGAAAGACAACAATTTGGTCCGTCTCATCCGTTCGTGCGAGATTATGGGCAATGCCACCACCGTCTGCTCCGACAAGACAGGCACCCTCACTCAAAATAGGATGACAGTCGTCGCTGGCCGTATAGGATTGGAATGCATATTTGACGATACAGAGGTTGAGAACTCCGCTTCCTCCGCTCCTGGATCACCAAATACGATCGTAGTCAGAGACGAAACCTCCAGCTCAGCAGCCTCGACCCTGTCTCCAGAGATGCGCGAGCTTCTCAAGGACAGTATATCTCTCAACTCAACGGCTTTCGAGACCGATGACAGCTCCAAGCCCAGCTATGTCGGCTCCAGCACCGAGACTGCTCTTCTCAAGTTCTCGCATGATCACCTCGGAATGGGGCCGTTGCGCGAAGAGCGTGCCAATAACCCCGTTCTCGCAATGTTTCCCTTTGATTCGGCTAAGAAATGGATGGCTGTACTTGTCAAATTGCCTAACAATCGTTACAGGCTGCTCGTCAAAGGAGCTGCCGAGGTGGTCTTCGAGTATTGCGCTTACACAGTCTGTGACCCCAACTATCGACTGTGTCACCAACGTTTGACCGAGGAAAACCGAGAAAGCATCCGTGAATCTATTCAGGAGTATGCCGCACAAATGCTACGTCCTGTTGCCCTTGCCTTTCGCGACTTCGACGGCAGCGAAATCTTTGAAAATCCAGATGACGAGCCGGCGACGGTCAACCTCGAGTGGCTCGCCTCTGGTCTCGTACACATCGCCTCTTTTGGCATTCGGGATCCCTTGCGGCCAGAGGTGCTGGACTCTGTCAAGAAGTGCCAAGGTGCCGGCGTTTTTGTTCGAATGATTACTGGTGATAACTTCATCACCGCCAAGGCCACGGCCATGGAATGCGGCATATATACCCCTGGCGGTATCGCCATGAACGGCCCAACTTTTCGTAGACTGTCTCCGCAACAGCTCGACAGCGTCATTCCGCGTCTTCAGGTACTCGCCAGATCGAGTCCCGAGGATAAGCTGTTGTTGGTGTCTCGCCTGCGCGGCATGAAGGAGACCGTGGCGGTGACTGGAGACGGCACCAATGACGCCCTGGCATTGAAGGCAGCCGATGTCGGGTTCGCCATGGGCATACAGGGCACTGAAGTCGCCAAGGAAGCAGCCTCAATCATTCTCCTCGATGACAACTTCGCGTCAATTGTCAAAGCTCTCGGCTGGGGCCGCACCGTCAATGACGCGGTCAAGAAGTTCTGCCAGTTTCAATTCACGATCAACATCACCGCTGGCACAATTGCAGTCGTGTCTGAACTGGTTGGCGACTCTCTTTTCACGGTCGTGCAGCTTCTCTGGATCAATCTCATCATGGATATCTTTGCCTCGCTCGGTCTCGCGACCGACCACCCTTCGCCCGATTTTCTAAAGCGGAAACCAGAACCCCGCAACGCTCCAATCGTGAGCATCACCATGTGGAAGATGATTATCGGACAGGCCATATATCAACTGCTCGTAGTTTTTCTCATACATTATCTCGGGTCGAATTCTTTCGTCATTGGACCCGACCCCTCCGGAGATCAACTTCAGACCTTGGTTTTCAACATATACGTCTGGATGCAATTCTTCAATCAGCACAACTGCCGCCGCGTCGACAATAAGCTCGACATTTGGTACCAGGGCGTGCTTCGCAACCCGTGGTTCATTGGTGTCCAATGCCTCACTCTCGCTGGTCAATTCGCCATCATCTTCAAGGGTGGCGAGGCATTCGATACCGTGCCGCTCTCCGGAGCTCAGTGGGGCTGGAGCATACTCTTCGGCGCCCTCACCATTCCGATAGGTGCTGCCATTCGGCAAGTACCCGATCGCTGGGTACGGCAATTCTTTCGCGGGGTAAGAGCCGCGTTCGTAGCGGTCACTACGCCATGTCGTGGCTGCCTACCACGCTTTTCTCGACGGAGTCGACGTGACGAGGAAAGCGGATCATCAGATCAGCAGTCTCCAGATCAGAACGCTGTCCAGGGGCTAGTCACCCGTCACGGCCGCGAGCTCTTGCGGCAGCTCAGAGGTGAGGGCAGAGACCTCGAAATGACCGATGAGCAGCATCAGGCACTCCAGATAGCAGCGAGTCGCACCCGGGACGGCGGCGGCGGCGGCGGCGGTGGAGAGCAAGACGAGCCAGAGCGCGAAGTGGATCTCGAAGGCCTCATCGAAGCTGCAAAGGAAGGCCGAGCGGTTGAGGGCGATGTACTCGAGATACACCCAGATACCCTCAAGAACGATCCTGTCCTCGGAGCGTGGACGAACCACGACCTGCCTCCGAGCCAGGACGCTAGTAATCTCTGGTACATGAACGCCGGCCGAGAAGACCAGACCATGCATCGTCGGCGCAGGACGGTTCCCGCGCGCCATATCTGGGTCGAACCCACGAGATCTACAGCTCCGTGCGCGAAACCCAAAGCACGCCAGGGGCTAACATGGGAGTCATTCCTCCGCTCGAAACGTCGATGACGCATTGTCATCTGATTCTTTCTTCCTTATTCCCTCGTGGTACATTTACGCACATTTGGTCTATATTTTTCTTCTTGCATTGAAACATAAATATGAACATTGGAATATTTCCTTTTCACTAGGCTGGACTTTTGGTTTTGCATCGCGTTGGTGGGCACGGGAGTCGGTGGTTCTTGGTTATCAAAAAGGGGGACAGCGTTTATACGGAGTACAGTACTCATTCGGTGTGTTACAATTTACCGGCGACAGATTTTGTTCTCGTCATGGTCTTGGCTATCACATCTCGATGGTCGACATTTTTCTTCATCTCGAGGCTCTCATACCCTATCCAAAGTCTCGAGCTCTTTCCAACCATTCTTGTCGGTCCGGTCCACTACGAAGTATGAAATTTCGCACGACATATATAGAGTTTCCATCCTCATCCCATATAGCAATTATTATAAATATTAATCATAAATGGTCGATATATACATAAAAATAATACCATGGCAGATATGGTGTTCTTTAAACGTCTGCAAAGCCTCTTTACAGGCATGTGCTCTCTCTTTGCCGCACCAGCCGTCGAAACACAGCCCCGTTGCGACAGAGTTCCGCAAACGTACCTTGTTCAACGTTGCATCCATCTTCCATCACAACGATACTGTCTGCTTCACGCATCATTTCTACGTTATGCGTTACCATCACAATAGCTGCCTGACGCTGCTCCGCTTTCCAACGCGTCGCTAGATCAGCGATGACCTCGCGAATGAGCGCCGCGCTCTCTCCGTCCAGAGCACTCGTGGGCTCATCCATTACCAGGAGCGAGGGTCGACGAGCGAGGGCCCGCGCAATGTTGATGCGCTGTGCCTGCCCACCGGACAGCGAAATACCGCCCTCGCCGATTACGGTATCATAGCCGTTGGGCAGCGAAAGGATGTACTCGTCTATTCCGGCCTCACGGGCCGCCGCGCGGACATTTGTCGGATGGCGCAGCGATGAAGACTCTTCGAGGCCATACGCAATGTTTTCTGCAATACTGCTCGGAAACAGAAACGGCCTTTGAGGAACAAAGCCCATGTCCGCACGAAGCTGTCTTGGGTTCACCACTGAGCACGACTTCGTACCATACGTGAGAGTGAACCCTAGCAGTGGGCGGTACAGGCCAAGAAGCAGCGTGAGAACAGTCGACTTTCCTGATCCTGAAGGTCCGACTATGGCTGTGAAACTTCCAGATAAGATGTCGAGGCTGACATTTCGTAGCGTATTTTGTCCACCATTGGTCGGATAGGCAAATACAAGGTTGCGCATGCGCACTGGCAAGTGGCATGTGTAAGTATCGTCGTCCTTGGCCTCGATATCTGTCTCGCCAGTCGAGAGGCTCATATATGTGAGCACACGGGAGGCAGCAGCCAGAGCCATGGTGATTTGTGGCATTGCACCTAACAATTCGGTTGAGGTACCGATACTAAAAAGTAGCAAATTCAGAACCTGAAGCACGTTCCCAACCGACACATCAGGGTTTCTTGCAAGCAGCAGGGTCCCGTAATAGAACATGAGAGCTGTGAGCCCATAGCTGAAAGCTTGGTACAGTCCAAAGAGCGGGCAGGTATACCAAGCTCTTTTAAATCCCAGCATGCGACTATGCACAGTGGCGAGTGTGTACTTGGCAATGAAATGCTTCTCTATGCAGTAGTTGCGGATGGTTCTGAGAAATTCAAGCGTCTCCGCGAGAATTGTGCCTGACACTTCCGTGCTATTCGTGCATCTAGTTTCCCACTTATCGCTCAGAAAGCTATAGCCCTTCAGCGCACCGATGACGAGAGGCAGTGGTGAGAGTGCAACCAGTGTTATATCCCAGCGGATGGCAAGGGCCCAGATGATTGAGACAAGTAGCATTATAGTGACCGAGAGAATGATGGGGACAAAGCGACCAAGGAGATTGCGCATCTCCTCGCATTGCCCGTCGAGCGTCTCAATCAGACGGACTTGGGTGTTGGACTTTTCGACGAACCACGATCTGTGCTGGCGAAGAATATTCAAGACCGTGAAGTGGCGAATAGAGTCGACCCAGGCTTGAGCCGAGGATTCGAGAATATACCGTCCTGTACCAGAGCAGAATCCATCAATGACAGCAATAAGCAGAAGATACAAGGCCCACTGCTTGCCCTCAGAGCTCTTGTCGCCAGCAGACCACATGACAGCGAGAAGCTTGGCGAGACAGTAGGCAAACGCAGGAGTTGTCAAAGATCCAAGAATAGTGAGAAAGGCCCCCAGGCCAAGATACGCGATAGTCGCACCGCTCAGGGTCGCACCGGTGGTCCGTAAGATCTGAACAAAAGACCAGCTTTCAGATGGTTTGAGTCTATCGTTCATTGCTGCAAGCGTTATCGTCGCGCTCCGGCGTTTCTCTACCTTTTTAGGCTTCTCAACGGCGCTCGAAAGCGAATCCATCGAAACAGCGACATGCGGGGTCTGATTAGTTGTATGGTTTGCATTGAAGCCCAAAGAAGTCGGAGCTTGAAAACGTTGATTGATGTACGACGAGAAGCGATCACGTTCTCCCGTTTGCTTTGTATGATAGCTCTCGGAAAGTAGCTGCAAGGACAAGCTGTTGTCGAAAGGGTATGAAAAGTTTGCTACCGCGTGCGGTTCCGCAGATCGCATTGCAGTCGTCAAAAGTGACACTCGCGGCAGAGGGGGCGATATTATACTGTATCTCACTGAGCTGGACCTACTCTTCCGCCATGAGCTAGCACGAGATACGGCTTTTCGGGTCTTCTCGTCGCTCAGTTGTGCAATACCTTTCCTATTCACGGGCGGGTGAGCATTAGTAGCCATGCGCTTTGCATCCTTCGGTCCTTGCGCCAAAACATCCTTGAGCGCTCGAGGCTGGATATCCTTCTTGAAGCCGCTCTTTATCACCGCTCCATTCTCCAAGATGTAGACAAATTCGTTGCTTTTGATGCGGTCTAGATCGTGAGTGATGATGACTGTAGTCTTGTTTCTCCTCCACTCTCTGATCTCCTCCATGATCTTGTCTCGGCTACTGCGGTCCAAAGCTGAGGTTGGCTCGTCGAGCAGAAGAATGTCTGGGTTTCTCAGATAAGCTCTTGCAAGACTGACCCTCTGACGCTGGCCACCACTCAGCGGGCAGTTTTTGCCGCCGATCATAGCGTTCAAGCCACCGACAAGTGCAGCAAGCGTAGGTTCCAGGCCAAATTTTGAACACGCTTGCATGACTTGACCATAGGAGACTGTGTCCGGCTTCTGATGTCCGATAATGATGTTGCGATATAGCGTGTCGTGGAAGATAACCGGTGCCTGTTCGACCAGCATAATATGCTTTTGCAGCCAATCCTTCTCGAGCAGTCGGAGGGGAACTCCATCAATGTATATCGAGTCAAACTGAGTGTCGTATGCCCTGGCAACGAGCTTTGCAACTGTCGACTTTCCAGATCCACTACGTCCAACGAGATACGTGCGCTCCCCCGCAGGAATCGAAAGCGAACATTGTCGAAGACGGACCATCGAAGGGACTAATGGATACGAGAAACTAACCTGTGGATACATTAGTCACCGTTAAGGAACACCTCTCTCAAGAAGCGAAGGTGTTACCTCGCGTAGGTCAACAGCGCCTACGAAATAGCCAGGGCGCAACGAAGTATCCTGACCGTTAGCATCTGTACTGACTTCCATGTTCAGCGCCTGCAGGACTTGGCCGGCGCTCATTCCCTTTTCGAAAACCAGCCAGTTCGGCAGCAGGGATTCGATGCCCTCGAGCATGGCTAACACAGCATGGAATGTTGTTAGCACATGCCCTGGCCGCTCACCATGCTGCACCAAGTAGGCGCCGTACCAAAATCCAACAACAAACATTGATATGGCCCAAAATCTCGTGTAGCCAACTTGAATCGAGTTGTATCTAGCTTGGAGTCGGTAATAGCGGGCAGCATGCTCGATCTGCGTCATATAGGTCCGTGCTTCATGCAGGTAGCCGTGGCACAGCTTAACAAGATCGATCCCCGAGAGAGAATTTGCGAGTATCTTTGAACCCGAGTTGAGACTCGATTGTTGGTTTGCTAATTGCGGCTCAATCTTGCGGCCTGTGTACGTCAGAACTAGTAATGACGGTGGTAAGGTGGCAAGGAGGACCAGAGTCAGCCTCCACGAGGTATAGAAAGCTACCCCAAGCGAGGCTGCCGCAGTCAATAGATCAACGACAAGATAGCCAAAGACCTGGGAAGATGCAGACTTGAGTTCGTGTATGCTTCTAGATTCACTCTTAGCAGTTCATCACCATAGTTAGTGATGACTCGGTAAACCTACCTCTGTATAGAAGCCACAAGCCCCGAAGTGCCCTCCGGAAGTGACTCGACCCAGGCACTGCCCATTTGTATCAATCCCTTGAAGATGGTCTTGTGGGCAAACGATGCTTGTAATTCGGCAAAGGTGATCCAGAGAGCGAGGAATGCCGAATTCACTATCCATTGTGCGATGCCAAGCGCGGCGAGGATGATGCAGTATTGCGACACGGCGGACAATGTTTCTGACCCAGATTTGTGGCCATTACCGAACTCTGATATGACGTCAAACACCTTGCCCAAGATGACCGCAAGTGCTGTTCGAAGTGCCGCGGCGCTCGCAGATGAGAGGATCGCGCCGAAGAGACAAGGCAGGTGGCTGGCAGCAGTAAATGCGAACAAGTGATTCCACTTGGTTCTCTGGTCCAGAGTCTCCGCAGCCGTCTCTGACGGAGTGGTCGGGGCCTGGGCGCGCTGTTTCCCTTCCATGACTTCCGATGCTTCTCGTCGTCTTTGAGGCAGAGGTCGTATCGTGAGGCCAAAGAAAGGCACGGGAATACCGGTGACGGATCTCCAGGCAGCAAGCAGAAGACATGTCCATTATTCATATGGAGGCCGGACCTCATCCTGATTAATTTCATACGAGACTTTGTTTTATTATATGATTTGTCAATAAGACTTTTGGTATTGACGGGCGCCGTGGGCGAATGTGAACTGACGTGTTGAGCCATGTTTGTTTGCTACTGGGTCGCTTGCTATTGTTCCTCGGCCTGGGCTCCTTTGGCAGTCGATAGCGTCGCATATTGAACGAAAGGGGATCAGCACCAAAATTTAAGACAAGATGCCACAAGGGAAACAATCTAGTCCCAAATGAGTCAGTTGAATATCGGCGGATCTGGACCTGCAGCTTTGTTGTGATGCATGACCAGACAAAGAGCCAGCTGCACGAAAGATCGGGCGCTCGATGACATGCTGCACAGTGGCACAGTGTGATCCGATAAGTACCGTAGGGTAGATTCGGCTCGCACTGTACACAACGAATATACCCCTCCCTCAATGCCACCACGCAAGTGAGCCCCACGTCAAGGATTTTGCTACCCCCAAACACGTTCATTTCATTGTGCCCAGATACGCAAAAAATCAACCATCATGGATCCCATGGAGAGCATGTCTGTGTCTGGTGGCAAAATCCCTGCGGGGTTCAATGCCGAGGATGCTGGCAATATGGAAGATGTAGGTCGAAAGCGAACCCCTCCCCCCACGATGCGCATGATGTCACCAGACGCTCGATGGTCGTGGCAGCATAAGTTTCGATACCCGAAAAAAGAATGCATGTCAACGATGAGCAGTGTTTAATCATGACCCGTCTTCTGTAACAGATGGAGAAGCAGTTTGCTGTCAAGGCCGTGCAGCATCTCCAAACATACTGGGCCATTCTCGAGCGCGTGCGCGGTTCCTCACTGCGACTAACCAAGATGGACGACGACATCTACGAGCACCTCAAGACCGATTTTCCCGAGTTTGACCCGGCGGCCGTGATTGACGAGTCCGAGATGAAAAGCAAGGCTGGAAAGGAGCGCTGGCGCAAATTCCTCATGCAGTACGAGAAGAAGGTGGACGACTACAATTTTGGCACCATGCTGCGCAATAGCCCTAAGGTCGAGTATGAGGAGGACACAACGCTATTTGGTGAGCCGCAGCCTCTAAAAGCTATGAGACTCTGGACAAAGATATACGACTAATCTAAACCTTTTGCAGTGCCTCGTATGCAGTTTTACGCCGTTGAAATTGCCCGCAACAAAAACGGCTTAAACGACTGGATATTTGAGAAGGCCCAGGCCGACAAAGCCAAGAGCAAAAAATAACATTCTTTGCCCGAGGCCACGTCGTATATAGACCCCCCGAGGCCATGCCTGCTGATGAGAGCAGACACCCAGATTGTTGACGAAACGCCGTTGACGGATTCATGTCCAAGAATTTTCGGGTGTCAGCCGGATACATGGCAAGGTGCAAGCATCTTGATAGATCCAAGGCATTTCGAGATATAGAGAAGCAAATTTTCATAACCTTTTTTGTAAAGACTGTCTCCGGTTAGTTTAGGTCGGCCTACTCGGAAAGTCAAGACTCACAATGGCTATGGTACTACGCGCGCGGATCCTCTCACCAAAGAAGACCAGAACCCACGGGATGACGGTCAAGCCAGTAGCGATCCCAGCCAGCAAGCCACCGCCTCCGCGAATGCCTAGGTTACTGAACAACGGTGTGGCGATGAGGGGAAAGCTACCGCCAAGCAGGTTGCGACAGAGGCTCTGCGCTGCCAGTGCTGATGAAGCATACACATGGTACGTGTCTGCTAGGTAGTTGAAAGTGGCGAGATACGCAGAATATATGCCCCAGAGAGAGAAGCCGAGACCTATGGCCTGGCCGTAGCCGGACCAACTGCTGGGACAGAGAAAGGCAAGGTACAAGCCAGCCGGGAGAAAGAGAGAGGTGATGCATGTGAAGTAAAGCCTGGACTCTGGAGCCTCGGCAGGAAATCTTCGCCGCATCATGAGCCAGAATTTGGAGTCTGTTGGACAGCCGCCAGCCTCAAGGCTCTTCCAAGAAGGCAGTTCCAATAGTCGCTCCTGCGTGACACCCACTATGGTTGCGACAGCCGTTGCCGCCATCATGGAAATGTACACGCGGCTGGACATTTCCAGATTCCCATTGTAGAGAAATGGAACGACCGAGAAGGAAAGATACAGAACACCCCAGGCAAAGGCGGCCCAGAGAGAAAAGTAGAAGACAACAGGCTCAGTAAAAAGAAGCAAAACCGGACGCTTAACGGAGGTTGCGATGAGTGTCTTCACAGTCGGTCTCGATTCATCAGCCTGTACAAGCCAGCGAATGCGGCGTAGTTCTACGACCTCGGCAGAACAGTCTTCCGCAACGCTGACATCGTCGGCAGTCGAAAGCAAGCGCTGAGGAATAGTGACTTTGGAAGAAGGAGCAACCTCGACATGCCGTAAACAAATGTTGACTCCATATATACCAGCTTTCTCGAGCTGAGAATACCAGCTGTTCAAGGCTTTGGCCTTTCTTGACAGGAGAACAGAGGGTCGACTCTCTCTGAAAAAGGCGAGCAGAGCTATCAAAAGAGCAAGGTCCATTATGACCTGGTGCCAGAATGTCCATTGCCAAGCTCTCGTACGATCTTTGATGATGTTGATGAGAGCAGCGGAAACGAGCGGACCAGCGCCGGTGCCGAGCAGAACGGCACCGCTGAAGAGAGCCATGGGCGTGTTTCGCTCTTGTTTGCCCCAAAGGTCGGCGATGACACCGCCCACGACAGCACTAAAGACAGACGCGCCTAGGCCGGAGAAGAAGCGGCAGATGAGCATGCCAGCTACATGAGGCATGGCCGAACAGAGTGCTTGGGAGACAACGAACAGGGCGCCGGCAGCAATGAAGATGGGATATCGACCCCAAGCCTCGGAGAGCGGAGCGAGGGCCATGGGCGCCCCGCCAAACCCCAAGCAAAACGTGGTGATTCCGGCAAGCACAGCAGTCCGAGATGTGTGAAAGTCTTGAGCCATGAGTGTAGATGGGGGAGAATACGCCCCGGCCGTGTAGGCCGTTAGAAATGTGGCGACGCAGGATAGGACGAGAAGAACGCTTTTCCTAGCCGGGCTCCAATCCAGCGGCGAGATGTAGGCACGCAGATCGGGACACCGTGGCGCTGCGATTTCGCCAACAAAAGGCGGCGTCGGTAGTTGTGAGTCGAATGTCAGGTACAAGCTAAGGATGGGTGTCGTGCCATCGATGGTTGTGGTGGTGATGGTGGAGGTGGTGGTGGTGGTGGTAATACCAGGAGCGCCAGATGGTGTAGGGGCGATGCGGACTTGCTTCTCACTACAGTCTTGAGTGGTGCAAAAATCATGGTTGGCATTGGCGTCAGGCAGCAGAGGTGAAACCGGAGGCGGTAATGCATCATAGTGAGACATGGCGGCAGATCGGCTACTGCACGGCGAGACAAAACTCAGACAGGAACCACGACTTATTGACAGCCTCGGAGTTGGTTTCTCGATACATGGGGGTAGGTTTGCGAGAGGAATCTAGGGGAACCCTACATTATATAGAGAGCATAAAATATACCGACTGGGGCTCTTGGCTGGTGAGGTAATAGGTTTGCGGCCGAAGCCCGACGGCGGAGGGGGGGGGGGGGGGGGGGGGGGG
>JAFEME010000608.1:0-16192 GCA_018831755.1 Niveomyces coronatus
GGGGGGGACCTTACCATTTTTTTTTAAAATGAATGTGACTGTCAATAGAGAGGCTGGTTAGATGGCGAGGACGAACAGAGGCGGGAGGATTGACCTCGTCAAGCAAGAAGCACAGCGAGCAACAAGGGGATGTGCGCTTTGCGGAAGCTGGAGGAGGCAAGATGAGGAGGAGATGCTGCTGATATTGGTTGGGGTGGGCAGTGGAAAGACGATGCGGCGCGTCCCAGAGAGAGTTGATGGATGGGAGAGGCGGGGCGAGGGGGCGGTGGGGGGTGGTCCCGAGCGGCCAAAGAGGTACTGTAGTACTGCTGCTGTAGGTGACCATGCTGCCATGCTAATGCATGTATGTACTGTCGTGGTAGGGCCAACGTACTCAGCGTCTGCCTGCTCAAGTTTGCCATGGAGCGAAAGCATTTCATGTACTTGATAGTTTATGCTACTTCTATAAAAACGGCGTATCTCAAGTTACTTTACAGGCTTGTAGTGGGAACAAACAAATGGGGATGGGGGATGTAGAGGGCAAAAAAAAAAAAAAGGCTCTCTCCGAAGACTAAAGAAATCAATGGAATACTACCGCTGGGCCATGACCACGTAGACACAATAGCAACCTAGGTGGTAGCTCGCATATGTATGTATACGGGACTTAAAGCCTCCAACTCGACAAAATGTAAGCATCAATGATAATATACAGCCATAAGTGTTGACAACCCCCGCCGCGAGCATCATCATTTCTTGGCCCGTCTGGCCCGGTCGACATTCTTCACTCGTCGGTTCGACAGGGCCGCCACTTTGCGCGTCTTGGTGTACACGCGCAGCATGTCCCGCAGCACGACAAAGAGACAGCCGCCCACCAGGCTGCGGCCCCATTGCTGCTGCAAGAAACCTGCCCGTCTGCTGTCCGCGGTGCCACCCCTCGTCCAGTCTCTTGGCAGGGCAAGCCGAAGGGCCTCTCCCGCGACAAAGGACACGCCGGGCAGGACGAGGGCGCCCGCGATGGCGTTGGAGACGTTGGATAAGATGGTGCCGAGGCCTATTCGTCTCGCAGGCGCCGGGGGCACTTCGTGATTGGGCCCCTCTGCTGGGTCTGCGGCTGGTGCCTCGGCCTCCGCCCCATCCGCTGCTGGTGCGGCTTCAGCCACTGGCTGCCCGTTCTCGTGATTGTTGCCAATACCATCGTGATCTGCTCCTTCTGCGGCGACATTGTCAAATTGTGCGGCGTCGTGTAGTTCTGCCCCCGCGCCGCCGGCCTCATCCATCACGACGTCCTCAACAATGACTTCTAGCATTATACCGACGTCGTCATCGCCGTCCTCATCAACTTGCGCCTCTGCGCGGATATCGATTTGCATTTCATCAACGTGCTGGCCGTTGTCGCCATCATGTTGGCCGTCTCCATTCTCGTCTTGCTCGAGCGCGTCTATGAGAGTCTGTAGCATGCCTAGTATCCCACCCTGAGCCCGTGCAGCGTTTCGCACGGCGTTGCGGCCGCCGTTTTCTTGACGCTGTTGGCCCTGGTTTTGGATTGCTTCCTGGTTCGCGTTCTGGTTCGCGTCCTGGCCCGGGGGGGCAGGCCGATTCTCGATGGGCGGCAAACCGAGCAGCTGACGGTTCAGCTTATTTTCATAGGGGCTGACGACCTCTCTGTAGAAGTTGTAGTAGACGGAGCGGATGTAGGGGAAGACAGCCATGGCCAGCTGCGGGGAAGGCGGCCAGGCGAAGAACTCATCATCATGTATGACATGGTACATTCCATACTGGACACCAACAATTGATCAGTATCATATTGCATAGAAGAGTGTATCATGCTTTCGTAGCAAACTTACGAAAGATGCAGTCGGCAGAAACACTTTATTGCTCCAACCAGGAAGCAATTGCCCGAGGAGCAGAGCCGGCGCAACATTGGAAAGAACCATGAATTTTGCGATGCGCTCCCGAGCAAACGACAGCGGCGTCACGTGGCTCCTGGCGAGCATCATGTCCGGCCCGAGAACGAAGCGCATCATGGCCTCCCTGCCCGAAAAGGCCCAGAGGGCAAACGCGCCGTACAGCTGGAGGCTGAACTCGGCGCCCATGGTGAAGGCAGCCAGCAGCATGAAGGGACTGGCCTCGGTGAAGCGCTTCGTCACCATCTCGGTGACCGACACGGCCGGATCCCATATACTCTCGAGCTGGATGGTGGACTTGCAGACGGGGCACTTGAGCGGGCGGTTAGACCGTTCGCAGTCAGTCACCCACGACAGCATGCAGTCTTGATGCGCCTCTAGGGTGCAGGGACACGGGTCGACCCAGCTATTGGGCGGGTCGGACGCATCTTGGTCGGTCAGGCAGATAAAGCAGCGACGCGGTGCGTCCGGAGCGCGATCGGCGGTCTTGGCTTCGATGTCGGCCGGCGGCGAGGTCGATGGTGCCTCTGTATGAGACTCTGCTGGGGCCGCCTCCATTCTTACGCGATGGCGAGAGGACAGAGAGCTCGTCGAAAAAAAAAAGAGAGGGTATATGTGTTTTATTTTTATTGCATGCTTTTCGACGCGGCGTGGAAATAACTCGGCGGCCTGGTATGCCTAGCGGTTCAGTGTCAAACAGTCTGCCGTGGAACGAAAAAGAAATAAATCGCGACCACCAATATAGCTTCTGATGATGTGCAAAATCGTTTCAGGAATCGAGACGAGATGGGTCTATGCCGAAAAAAGATGCTGCTGCCAGCTCAAAGTGCAAGAAAGACGACAGGCCGAGGCAAGCACGGCAGCTACTGTAGCAGGTGAGTAGGAACGTACAGTATGTGGTAGCAAAATGTGAGGCACGGCCGGGCTGATGTCATCAACTCCCGACGATTTCGCCGTTGGAGCCACCTAAGCCCTGTAGATTTGGCGGTGGGTGGTGAGGTAGATAGACGACGAGCAAAACAAAGGGCGGACCATCCACTCATTTATGGGCAGAGGCCGGTCTTTTATTTTTGTCCGCTCCGTGGCATATGCCTGGGCAGACATACTGTAAGCTATCCGTCGGAGGAGCACCGTGTGCAGCGATTCAATAGTTGTTGCGCAGGATTCTATGAAGCAGAAGCTAATTTTTTTCTTTAGAAAAAAAGGGATAAAAAGAGAAAAAAAAAAAGGCATGACAAGCAGTGATAGGGCGGTATTGTGATACTGCATCTTCAGCTTGGACACATCCTGTGAAGCAAGTCCTCACTCACCTTTCTATGCCTGGCACTCCTGTTGACCATCTTCGGACCGTGCCTATCACCAGCAATATTAGCAAAGGTTTATTTTTCTCTACTCTAGAATAGCGATCGAACGTGGATAGCGAAATCTAGATGGACTGGCTGAAATCCTACCTAAAACAACGTCTTCACGCTGCAGACCAATCGCCTACATTACTCCAGTATACACACGACCGCCGGCTCGACCAAATCGAGGTAATATTCGAAAACTTCTCGAAGAGCGTGCAAGTGCGTACGCGCAGAATAGAACCCAAAATCGATGGAAATGGCATACCTAGTCTCCAACATGCCTCGCCGATGCATCCGTGATTGCGGTGCGTCAAGTTGGCACCCGGATGGTCCGCCGGGCTGTAGCCCTCGACCTATATATAAATGAACCACCACACTCTAGCACGTCACATCATTGACGATGGATCATCGTTGTAACCCTGTGATATACTGGAGCCATTCTCTACACTCTTGCATTGTGGCTGCATCAATGTTAATCTTTGCCTTTGTCGAGGAGCGCCTCGCTATGACGACCACAAGGATAACGAGGACACACGACAATGATTGATCCATGGGAATGCTTCCAAGCGCCTGAGCTCTATCCTGAGTTCATCTCTCAATGTAGAGAGTCCTATCGTTTACAAGGAGCGCGGCATACAAGCCGACGCCGCTGCAATTGGGCGAGCCGAGCCGTCTGATTATCGTGTGGACTGGAGGCCTTCTTTCGATCGGAAGCAGCATACAGTGGTCGAATGGCAAAATGAAGAGGTACAGTCACTCACAAAGACTTTAAATCTGTTACTTCTAGAATTGCCTGCGCCGACGATGCGCTCTCTTCCGCTCGAGGCTTGTTACCGTCCCGCGAAAGGTCTCTCGACATCCCGGTAGTCTCCATGCGTCGGCAGCACTAGCGACAACATGCCATATCTTAAGGATACGCAAATCTCGTTACGACAACAATCACATTTGCCCGATCGAGCGGCTGGCGGCGATGGCAATGGCGATGGCGACAGTGACGTAGCCAATGCTTGCAAGAGCGGGGTACATACATGGCCTCTCCATGCCTGCAGGTTAATGATGCGGCCGCCCTTGATTTACAGCATTTTCGTCGCCGAATTTCATGCGATTCTACAAAGACGGAAAAGAAAAACAGCAGACTCTCGCCTTTGTGCATGCGAGCGAGTAGAGGACGGCTCGGGTGACGAGTTGAGTCCCTGTGTGCGTGCCTGTAGATCGGTGGCGGGCAACGCATGCATGCATTCTGTCTGCAATATATCTACGACGCAGGTGTAAGCATCAAGTCCGATCAAAAGCAACGTGGTTTGTCGAACGTTGAAGAAATCACTTGTACGATACGCAAGCACACGTCCGTCTTGAATCGACATTCTGGTCTACATTGTGTGTTTTCACGTTTCACGTTACTCGTCTTGTGCCACTGGCGCAATCAGGAAGGAGAAGGAAAAAAAAACCCGATATATTTGATCCTCGAGAATATATGTTCGACTATCAAAACTTATTTGTTCTATACGCAGACGAAAGAAAAGCACACGAGTCAGTTGGGAATCTCTCAAGACAGTATACAAAAGACTCATTTTGGAAGAGACATACGGGGCAGTTGGCGCAGGTGCAGCCAGAGCCGCAGTTGCAGGTGCCAGAAGTGCCGCAGCCACAGTCGCCCATGATGAATGTATGGAGGCTTTTTTGGTTGTTTGAGAATTTGGTGGTGGCGTTTGGTTTGTGTCTTCAACGGAGAGTTTGTTGTTTTTTTGCGTCGTTTCAAATCACTGGCGAGGAGGAGAAGCGATGAGGACGGAAGAGGGTTGGGAATGTGGGCTACTTATTTGTAGCGAGAGAGGCCGGGTGGCGGGAGGGGCTGCAAGCAAACAACTCAAGGCCTGGGCACGCTGTGCAACTCGTGACAGCGAGGCGGGAGAAGCAAATGGACGAAAACGTTTGTGGGAAAAACTACTCGGCAAAAGTCTCAAAAATAGAAGCGTGTTTTTTTTTACTGCCAGCGCATTGATATCAGGACTCGGGGCGCGCTCTACACCGTAAAAACAAGAAAGCAACTCGCTTCTCAAAGTCAAAATTTGGTATTCGATATCGAACCGGTCCTGCTGCACCTGTCTCGCCTCCCACGATGACGGCCATGACCGGGTGGTCGCTCGCTGGCGGGGTGCATAGAGGGGTAGAGGGGCATGTAGAAGGGTACAGTGTAGAGGGGCAACCAGGCAGTACCTTGGTAGTAGTCGGGCATAATTACGCGCACCTCGTCATAGTCATGCTATGCTTTTCCATTTCTTTTACGTTGACTGCATACATTTACATGCGACGCGAGCTCCTAAGCGCAATATCTCTCTCGCGCGCACCCATACCCTCATCACCTTTCTGCACAGTGTTGCTGCCCATGCCTCCATCCCCCGCAGTCTGTCCGTGCCCGCCTGATTGGCCATGTACAGTACCTCATTCCGGAGGAGGGGGGGGGGGGATGTCTCACATGTATGTACATACAACACATCACCCCAGGATCTATATCACTGTAGCTGCGTAGAGGTTTTACTACTCTCTTCGCATTTGGCCATGCCACCTGCAAGATGACCGCTGCTGGCCAGGAAATTCCTTTCCACTGTCACCGGGGCACCCCACCATCTGTGGAGGGGTAGTTGCATCGCTTGTGAGCAGCAGGCCTTTACTAGACTCTGGACCTCCGAGCAATTGGCCGCAAGCGCACCACAGAGAAGCCCTCAAAACAGCGGGGTGCTGCGAGTTGCAGTGGTGGTAGCAGCAGTACGCGCCTGCAAACAACAATGACAGTGCAAGGTACTGTACCTGTATTAGTAGGCAGATACGTACAGTATGTTAGTAGTAGTACCACCTGACTGTAGTACTGTACATGCCTTTGACCTCAGGGCAATACTTCGTATCCAAAGTTTCAAACAGCCTCGAGATCCCGACCCTCGTGCTGCACGCGACTGCTGTGCCACCATCTTGCCCGACTGCAAACCCGCCGCCCAGCTTGAATCGAGGCCATACAGTCCGTTCATCCCACGACCTCTTCCCGTCACCATCCTCCCTCCCCCCCAAAAGCTATCGACGACCCCGCCATGGCTTCAGTCCCCCTCGTCAAGTCGCTCGCCGACATCTACCCTCCCGAGGCCGTGCCGCAGCAGTCCACGCGCTGGAACAAGCTGTACGCCAAGTTCGCCGCCGCCTATGCCGGCGCCGAGCCCTCCTTTGTCGCCCGGTCCCCCGGCCGCGTCAACATCATCGGCGAGCACATCGACTACTCGCTCTACTCGGTGCTCCCCATGGCCATCACCGCCGATGCCATCATCGCCGTGTCATCCCGGCCGCCCGGCGACCGCGGCACCTACAAGATCCGCATAGGCAACGTCGACGACGCCAAGTTCCCCCCGCGCGAGTTTGACCTGGCCGTCGACGAGGACATCGTCATCGACGCCAAGGCCTCCGAGTGGACCAACTACTTCAAGAGCGGCCTCCGGGGCGCCCTCGCCCTGCTCCGCCAAAAGGCCGCCGCCGCCGGCACCCAGTTCCGCCCCTGCGACATGGACATCATCATGGACGGCACCGTCCCCGTCGGCGGCGGCCTCAGCTCCAGCGCCGCCTTTGTCAGTGCCAGCGCGCTCGCCGTCATGACCGCCAACAGCCCCGCCGCTGTCGACAAGAAGGAGCTGACGGAGCTGGCGATTGTGAGCGAAAGATCCGTGGGTGTTTACTCTGGCGGGTAAGTCCAACATGTCGTGGAATTCGCGGCGATATATGAACACATATACCTATATATATATATATATATATATATGTATATATATATATTCCTATATGTGTACTCCTGCGGCCGAGTCAAGCGACCACGTTCACTCTCTTATATACATCATTTTATTGGAAGGAATCGGGACTGTACAACTGACAGAAGCCGTTGCTTTTATTTCTCTATAGTATGGATCAGGCCGCCTCTGTGCTATCCGAGCTTGGCTCCGCCCTCTTTGTCTCCTTCAGCCCGCAGCTCGAGGCCAAGCCCATCAGGTTCCCGCGCACGAGCCCCGAGCTGGGCTTCGTCATTGCGCAGTCCTTTGTCACATCCACCAAGCACGACACGGCGCCCACCCGCTACAACCTGCGCGTCGTCGAGTGCAGCCTCGCGGCCGGATACCTCAACGCCGTCCTCAACCCACCAGGCACCTCCCTCCCCCTCGACGCCGGCCCCCTCAAGACCAGCCTCAAAGGCTTTCACGACGCCTACGCCGCGCGCAACCTCGCGGGTGTCGACGCCGAAGAACAGCTGCGTCGCCTGATCGCGCTGACCGAGCAGACGCTCACCCAGGAGGAGGGGTACACCCGCGAGCAGCTCGCCCAAACGCTCAAGGGCTCCGTCGCGGCAGACCTGGAACGCATCGCGGCCGAGGAGGGCTCGCCCGTCGCCGGCGGCAGCACCCGCGGCAAGGATGCCGTGGCGGATCTGGAGAGCCGATACATGTCCAAGTTCACGGTGCGCGCCGACCGGTTCAAGCTGCGGCAGCGCGCGCTGCACGTCTTCGGCGAGGCTTTGCGGGTGGTGCAGTTCCTGAAGCTCCTGGAGAGCGCCGATCCGGCCAGCTCGGCCGACACGTCCGCCTTCAACCAGCAGCTCGGCGACCTGATGAACTCCACGCAGGCCTCGTGCCGCGACCTCTACGAGTGCAGCAGCCCCGAGATCGACGACATCTGCAAGATCGCGCGCGCTGCGGGCGCCTATGGGAGCCGCCTGACGGGCGCGGGATGGGGGGGCTGCACCGTGCACCTCGTGCCCGTCGACAGGATGGATGCCGTCAGGGCCGCCCTGGAGAGGGAGTACTACGCGGCGAGAGACTTGAGCGACGAGCAGAGGGCACAAGCTGTTGTGATAAGTCGGCCGGCCAGGGGAAGTGCTACCCTGACGGGACATTCGGGGCAGTTTGCGGCGTAGTGCAAGTACAATTCAACTGAGGAGAAGAAAAGAGAAAAAAAAAAGTCGTATATATACACAAGGATAGATAAAAGGGCACAAGCAATCTTTGGCGAGATTATCGAAATCATTACCGCGTCTTTCAAAAGTTGTACATGCTCTCGGTTGCCGACTGAGGTCGGACATCGGGTCGGACATGAATGCTGAGCAAGGTCGGCAAATGCCTCCAATGAACGTTGGATTTGTTAGAAGCGCTCGGAGTCCTAGTCGCATATGTATTCAAGGATATTTCTAACACCAACTGGGGGGAAGCGAGATCGTGATGGATATCATGAGTATGTCCGACTCTTCGTTCTCTTCAATTGATTCCTTTCCCACCTACTCTGAATTACATTATTTCGTCATAAGGTGTTGTTATGGTTCGAGTTGAGTACTCGACGGGGATGGTTTTCTTTCTCCCTTTCGTCCGGTTTTCAATAACCGCCTCATGCATATTTGTGAAGCTTCTGCGAGCGCCGCGTGTCCGATCGGCCCTAATAGATTATGAGCGTAGAAACCTTGCGGTGGTCTGTCTCCTTGTATCTTATTGGAAGGTAGTCAAGGAAGGGCCAGGACAGGGCCAACGCGAGGTATCTCAAAGTATCTGAGCCCATTGCCTGCGGTTGCTGCCGGCTAATCGCCATTGTCGCCATCATTGCCATTGTCACCAGTGACCCGGGCCTTCCATGCCACCCAATCGAACCTTTGTTCCATTGGGTCAAATTGAAGGCCAGGGTCGCTGGGTAACCGTCTCTGAACAGCCATCTTAACACAAGTCAGTATACGAACTTGCCTGCTTTCAGACAACACAGTCCCATTTTCTTCTTCTTCTTTCTCAATGATCTCCGAAAGACATATGCAGAGATGCACAAGCAACGCTTCAAGGCTCAACAGCCGAGTATCCGCATCAAGAAGATAAACCTCCACTGGTATGAAGGTATGCTTCTACGGCAGTTTTTTTTTAAAAAAAAAAGATGCATGTCTTTGAGCACAAAGAAAGGATAGTGCAGAATCGAAACCATTCGAGGGCATGATTTTTTGGGATTTGTGTCTTATGCAAATCACTCCATGCCGTGGGCGTTTGGCAAGGCTTCTCGTCGACGAGCCAGCGTCTGCAATACGTTTGAAAACGCTGATTAGAAATAGGTTGGGGAAGCATCTGAACCTTGTCAAAGACATGGCACTCGGGCTATAGTGGCCTACCAATGCTCATTCCAATCCACCGTTGGCACTGGCGACGAAGACAAAGGTAGTGTCACTTCACCGCCTTGCCAGTTGTCCCAGTCAATCCTCCCTTCGTTTTGTGCTTCTCTTGGCTTGCTTGCTCCATGTGTTCTTTCAGAAACGCCCATCTGAGTCGTTTTCGTCGGCTGCTGTAGACGCATGCCACGACGGGCACTATTGCCAATTGGTCTCGATAGAATAGCTATATTTGGATCGTATATTCTAGAAGAACGTATTATGTCTTATACCGTTCTTGATATCGGGGGACTGCTAAGATGATCGACTTTTGCTGCGAGGCACACACACGGAGCTCATGCCGCAGAAGAGAGCTGCGACGTCCACTTTGGCGAAAGCCACGACTCTGTACTCATGAACGTGTTAGCTAGACATTCCGTAGTTTCAGATCGCACCTGAAGAGCAGCGTGGATGGCTTCTGGGTCACTTGGCCTCACTGAGCGGCCTCTCAGCCGGGCACCTACACGGGCAGCGTCTGTCCGAGAGTCGCTTTTGCAAAGTCTGAACTTTGTAAGCTCTGCACTCGGACTACAAAACGCTTGGATACTTCAGAGTTCATCTCATCTTTCGCACCTTCAGCCTCGGTTCTCTTTTTTTTTTCAATAGCAATGCTACATGGTTGCAATACTTGACCATGTCCCAATTCTCGACATAGATCAATTAGTTTATACGAAGCTCCCATACTTCTCATTGCTATAGATGGAGACGGATACAGTATGCTACAGGGACTTTTCGCCATTTCTGCTCCATATGGACTGCCGAAGACAATTCACATTCCTAGCAATTCAGACATTGCCGCACAAATGAGGAGCTGCCATGGTCTTGCCTAAAGCGGCCCCATGCATCTAGAACAACCTACCCCTTCAGCCATCGCAATATATCGCAGCAATCACAGAGGTGAGGAAGACCCCAAAGCATCTAAAACAGATGACAGGATACCCCCCTCTTGGCAAACCCATGCACCCGGACGGCAGGGGGGGTTTGGGAGGACTGTGTAACCACCAGCAGAGAGTCAGCAGACTTCTTTTTCTTTTTCGGAGACAGGGGGGGGACTCGAGAAATCACTTTGTGCTCTGGAACTTGATCGACATGTCAAAGACGTAGTTTTACACGTCTGCCTAAGCTGCGGTAAGTCACTGTTGGCTCACAGCTCATCACGTCGAGTTGATTGCTCCCGTCTAGTTTAGCTCTTTCCCACCCCCCCATCCGGGCCGAGAGGAAGACGTGTCTCTCTCGCCGTTGGAGTCGCATTGACTTTTTTTTTCGCGGTGGCGATTTTCCGCCAGCGCCATCTTGGGGTTCCCCCCCCCCCGGTTGTTGGCTGATGAGTGTTTTTGCGCATTTCCGGCGGCGGTGGCAGCCGACCCCAAGCCCTTCCGGATCACCACTACCAGCTGATAGCAGCGGAATCTCTGTGTAACCATGTTGGTTGGGCAGTGAGATGGTCATGACATCTTCGGCGACGGCGGCGGGGATGGAGGGCACGGCGTGGAAGGTAATTTTGCCCTACGTGACATGTCATTACTACTACGATGTAGCGTTGGTCCCCCCCCCTCCTCGCGGAGAGTTGGACGGTCGAGCCAATGAAAGAGAGAGACAATCTCGAGTTACACGCGATGGGGAAGAGAGAGAGAGAGAGTCTGTTCGGGTATGGACAAGGTCGGGAAGTCAAGTGAACAAACAAAGGAGAGAGTACATGGTTAGAAGAGAGGAGGAGGAAGGGTGGACAACAAGGGGACCCCCCTTCATCCCCGTTCCCCCTTTTTTCTTTTTTTTTTCTTTCTTCCGTGCTTGCTTATCAGAAAGTCAGCTCGTAGAAGAGCGGGAGAGAAGGTCTTTGTTTCTTTTTCCTTCGGCTGCCATCTCCGTGCTTGTCAGTGTCACTGACGCAGATGCCGCATATACTATGTGTGACTCGCCTCATATGCAAACAAAGCTGGACGATTGTGGCTTTTTTTTTTTAGGTTTCCTTTTTTCCTTTCTTTGTCTATTTTTTGATTATTTCTTATTTACTCTGTATCAAAGTTTCAAACTATCAAGGGTTGTCTATGAATCGAGGGATGGGATCGGGCGGCCGCCGTGAGTGGCGATGAGCGATAGCCGCTGAAAAGGTCACTCCCATAGGAATAGACCAAAAATACTTATCAGCAGTATATATTGTTTGTTTGAAAAAAGGGACATAAATAAAAACAGGTCTGATCAGTTCGTCTAACACGAGGACTAGTCGGACGTCATGAGAGTGGAGATGGGTGGTCGTAAGCACAACAAGTCCAGTCCCAGTGGCTTAGCCTTTCTCCGAGCCGGAGAGTGGGAAAAGAAAACAAGTCACGAGTGCGGTTTTTTTCGTCTTTAGCGGAAGAGAAAAAGCAAAAAAAAAAAAAAAAAAAAATAGAAAATGAAGACACTGGATGGAAAGTTGGTTTGGATGGACTGACAGGTGCGGCTCAACTTCCGCATGGTTACAGCAGCACTGGAGCAGTTGGCGATGGTGAGGTCGGTATGGGATAAATAGTCTTTGGCGCCGGGTGTCTTTAGTGCGCGTCTTTTTTAGGTTTTTTGTCGAGACTCTGCGCCGTCTTCTCTGGCTTTTCACACGATAGCAAGTAGGCTAGACGAACTGGGGAGTCGCTGCGCTGACTGACTGGCATGTAGCCGTTGTGGTTGGTTTGCGTAGGGAGGTTCCCATGTAGGCGTTATACAATCCGGAGAAGCGAGAATCAAAGTAACTTTTTTAAAAAGGAATAAGAAGAAGAAGAAAAAAAAAAAAAAAAGGAACGTGCGGAAATTACAAAAGTATCATGGGAAAATGCGATATTGGCAAAAAGCTAAGCTCGAGCCTTTTATTTGTTTTTTTGGCTTCTCACGATTCGAAACAAGTCGATTTGATCAACCAGTCTTACCATCCATGTAGGCTCTTTCTTGTAGCCGCGACAAAGGCTGCGTTGCGTGTTGGTCGTGGTTGGTGATGGGTGGTGGGTGGCTGCAGATGCATTGACTTGGCGCATACTGACTTTCCTTCCCCCATCCTCCCCCCCCTGAAAGACCACGGGAAATTCTGAGAGACGTGTCAGATCGTATCCGCCAATAACTTGTAAAATCACATGCACCTGAATAATTGACTTTCTTTTTTTTTTCCCTTTTTCGTCCTTCCCTTGTTTATGGTAGATTGCCACTCTCAGATGACCAACAGCGACGCCAGGGACCCAAGCCAGTCTCTCTACCGGGGCAAATTACCCTCAGTTTCAGCAGCCAGACAGACGGACTCTGGGAAAAGACTGGGAATAGTACAGAAGCAAAAACAAAAAAAAAAGCCGGATCGATGGATGATGGGGCGGGGGATGGCGACGATGGCCAACGGTAAGCTAAAAACAAGCTGACAAGTTTTAGATGGCAAAAATGAGGGGAGGGGGGTGGGAGAACTACCTACAGTACTGCAGTACATTTCATACATATATGTACAGTAGCAGACTTGCAGTTTCGAGAAAGCCGAGATGCCGTAGGGTTATCGTTTCACAATGAATTCCGGCCTTCACACGCACTACAGCGGTTTTAGGCATCACGCCCGACCAACCTACCAATGATATGGTATCCTTGGCAGGGACGGAAAAACGATCCCACCCCACTTGGAGCCAACACAACAGGCCGCCCAGGCTAGACCATTTGATTGATGCATCGCAACAAGACGTCAGGAGCAGACAAGACGAGCAGGTCGAGTTTAGTTTCCTCTTTTCTTGCCCCTCTCCCCTCCTCTCTCTGACAAATAGGTCAGTGCGAGATTGCGCCATGGGACTGGTCTAGGAAGGCTGTCACACCGGTCTCTCACTCTCTCTCTCTCTCTCTCCCGCGCCGTCTGACGTCGACCAGGCGAGTCGAATAGCAGGCATAGGGTAGCGTTGTGTAACCGAGTCGGCGTCACCGTGGATGACAAGAGGTAGAAGAGAGGGGGGGGCGAGGCTTCTTTTCTTTTATCGAGTGAAGCTTCAGCCAATGTGGGTACCCGAAAAGGGTAATGAATAGAAACTGCAAATGCTATTGTTCTGCGCACGACCAGCGGAGTTCCGGGCTACTGATCCGTTCAGCCCAAAAAGAAATGAAGGCCACAAGAAGAAGCCAAGTTGGAGAGAAACGACAACAGCATCGTCAACAACAACAAAAAGCCTTGACCATGGTGGGCACGAAGCTACCTAGTAGTGTTAGACACCTGATGATGATGCATCTTAAACTTGACCCTACTCACCTTTTCTTTTTGTTTTCCTTTTTTTTTTTTTTTTTCCCCTTGTCAACACAACTCTTGTAGCTTTCCCCGAAAACACGGTAGGTCGTCGATCCAATGTGTTCAGCTGAGCCTGGAATCGGCGTGAGAATCCTGGTCATGCATGGGCAGGGCTCCCTTGGGTCCTTTTGTTTTCTTGGCTGGGGCTCGAAATCTACCGTGCTAGCGCGGGGCTTTTATTCCCCGATACTTTGTGGGGTCTCTCGACTCGGTCATCTCTGATAGATCATGGACGTGCTCGAGAAGGGCAATCAATCGGCCTCGCCGTCAGCCTGCACAGCGAGATGCGATGCTATGCAGACGCAGGTGCGGGTGCAGAGAAGCACCACCACCGTACTCTGGGCAAATCAGAGGAGATCTAGTGCAGCTTATACTAAAATCATACGGGATGCGTTAGGGATCAACTGTCCGCCCCATCTTTGCGATGGCGTGTTTGCTTCAACGGCTGCAAGTCTGTCTGCTGGCACTGCTCGCAGTTGTCGACGCTAGACAGAAAACTTGTTAGTGGTCAGCAGTCGGAGGTACTGTACTGCAGTACCAAGGTATCGGACTGAGGGTGGCAATGTAGCGACTCCTAGTCCCTCTCAAGATTTTGTTTATGCTGCAATCTCACAGACCAGCAACAAGACGTCTGCGAGGAAATTGAGAGCAACATTATTCCTGATGGTCAGTTGATTAAGAATTTGAAATGACACTGACGTGGACTAATTAGACAAAAGAGTACCACTCACTCCCAGCTTATTAGCTACTAGTACCGAGGCACAGAGTAGAGTTTGAAACACCCGCCGGCTGTTGACCAGCTGCCAGCCAGCCATCTAGCCAACTGCTGCCAGCCGACCCCTTACAGGTACAGTACATGGCAGGCAGGCAAACGAGTACTTAGTTAGTAGGTACTGTACCTGGGTACTGCCCAGTACCAAGTCACCTGTAGCATTGGCGGCTCGCATCACCACCTCTTGTCTAGCTTTTTCGGGGAGGAGACTGGGCAAGAAACGTAATATCGACAAGCTTCACGGCCTCCTCACCATCCTCTCTCCATCTCCCTGTCTCGGACACGAATCTCTCCTCCACGATCCTTCACAGGAAGAGGCGACCTCCCTACGTGCGAATACCCACTGTTGGCATTTCAGCTTGGCTGCTTCTTTGCATTAGCGCTCTCGAATACGTCCCTTCAATTCGTCATGCGTATGTATGCACTCATGCACACGCGCACACCTAATACACAAACAGACATGCATGCATGCACAAGCACAAACGCAGAGCAACACCCTTCTAGAATGTTTCCTCAATGGCTCACTCCTCCGCTGGCGGCCTAGACGCATCAAGAGTCGCGCCACTCACTCGGTCGGGGACTTGCATTGAGGCTCATCAGTAAGTCTTGCTCGAACAATTTTTTTCAACTCTAAACCAGCTTGATGAATTGTCCTGCGGGGGAAAGCGGACAACAGTACATACATACGTACATACCTGCATACATGCATGCATACATGCACGAATGGCCCCGACAGCATCAGCTCGCGTCGCGATCACGCCTTAATAAAAACCCCACCAACCATAGATGACCTACCGAGGGGCCGAGATGGATTCCAGTCGCACGAATTTCTAACGGCACCTGTATGTAACCACTGCAATGTATGGACGTACATGCTGCCCTCATCTCGAGCCCACCGTGGCTCAGTATGTACCCATCTTACTGTACTTGCACACATACTTCCTGCCAAACTCCTGCCCAGGTCTTTGCTGATCCCGTCTGAAATAACCTTGCTGTGACGCCGTCTTGCAGCGCGGCGCTCGACAGCCCTCCGTCCAGACATTTCTCTGACCGCCATACCCACCATTGCTGTCACCACCACCCTGCCACCCTCGTCATAACATCGCGGCGTCTCGCAGTGTCATAGCACCCGACCCCTCAACGGGACGAATCAAGGTGTCGCTACAAAGGGTCTCGAGATGATGAATTCAAAATCGGCTTGCCGGTATCCTAGTCGACATGTCCACCCACACCTTTCGACCCAACATGCCTATCCACCCATTGCCACCAACACCCGCCAACACAGACGTCAACCAGGCTCAGCGAGACCTTTAGAAGAAAGGGAAAAGGAAAAAAAAAAAGGGTGTAAATCGGGAAAAGGAGAGACAGACGCCTGATTCAGTCCACTGCGTCTGTCTCCCAGGCCCCGTAGGGCTCGACTAATCCCAGAATAACCCAGCCAAGCGCCAATCTCCTTGCGGCCCGGGCGTCGCCCTACTCCACACAACCGGGAGCAACATCTCTCTGCCTGTCTCTCCATCTCTCTGTCTCTCCCATATCATCTTGTTTTCTAGCTTTCCCAACTCATTGGTGCGGGACAAGTCCATGCACGACCGACCCAGCTGTTGGGTTAGACTAGAGACAAGTTTTAGCTTCACCTACAGATTACTACCCAGACATCTCCGGGGATGGGGGGAGTAGATGCAGGAGGGGGGGGGGGGGGGGGTCCGGCTCCGTTCC
>JAFEME010000609.1:0-16142 GCA_018831755.1 Niveomyces coronatus
TTTTTTTTTTTTTTTTTTTTTTTTTTTTCCCATTACTATATTCTTCCAGGAGCCGCCTGCTTTCATCCTCCCCTTTCTCCTCGTTTCTTTCCTCTCCCATCACGATAACCCTTTTCGTCGTTCTTCCTCCCGATTCGTTCCATTTTGTGAAACGGCTGCGCCGACAACTTTGCAACGTGGTACGACCTGTCGTCTTCTCTTTAGCATCCCGACACGAATCACGTTGCGAGTGAACAACATACGCGATCCTCTTCGACCACGCCAAACCGTCTGAACTCATTGTCGACACAAGATCCGACGACACACTTTTGCAACTGATCTTGATCGTGTGGAAAGGACACGGCTGTTTCACCAACGAATCGCGCGTATCCGTCATCTGCGTGTGATCAATTCCCGAGAGTCAACATCTCCTCACGAATTGAGCGCCTAGCTCACTCCTCAACTCGCCTTGCCTACCGAGCCCAGTCTCGCACAAATACCAGCTGGCCCGTATGCAGCGATACGGTTCTCACTATTCTCCTTCGATCAGCAAGATGGATCGCTCTCGTCCTTACGGCCGCAGACGCATGCAGATGGGCAATATCATTGGTGATCCATTTGCTCTAGCCACGCTTTCCGTTGGCATGGTATGTCCAAAGACTTGCTCTGCCTTAACGGAAGACTGACTTTTGGCTAACATTCTCCACCCAGCTTGCCTGGTTCATCTCATTCATCGCATGTATTATTGGGCACATCCAGCAACCCGAGAACGACGTATTTCCCAAGTTCGCTTGGTGGTCCGTCATGTTTGCACTCCTGCTCAACGTTGGCATCTTTGTCGTCATTGCCTCGGACACTGTTCAAACGTACCATGTCGCTATTAGCAGCTATCTCGCTGCCTCTCTCGTCCTCTCCAGCTCCAGCGTCAATCAGCTCGTCTTCTCCAAGTTTGGTGCGCGACAGGCTGCCGCCGCTGGCTTTATACTGCTCTGCATGCTCGACATGGTTTGGATCTTTTACTTTGGCTCAACGCCCTCGTCTACTCCGCGCGCATTCCTCGACTCTTTTGCGCTTTCCAAAGAGTCTTCTGCTATGAACCGACAGCAGACCATGGGCGGCTATGGTGGCTCCGGCCGACCCGAGACTTCAAATTCTGTTCAGCCGCCCCAGATGTACACCTCTGCGCAATTGAACGGCTTTGAGAACTCGACGCCCATCGGTACAACCATGACTGGCGCACGCAACTCCAACTTTGGTGCCACCACTCCCCAGCAGCACCCGCAGCCGTCGCAGACCCCACAACCCAAGGCGGGCCCGG
Organism: Niveomyces coronatus; assembly: GCA_018831755.1. Classification (NCBI taxonomy): domain Eukaryota; kingdom Fungi; phylum Ascomycota; class Sordariomycetes; order Hypocreales; family Cordycipitaceae; genus Niveomyces; species Niveomyces coronatus. The sequence goes on from JAFEME010000609.1 coordinate 1,298, forward strand.
ATGCCGAGGTCGTGCCGCCCACCGAGTATCCCTACAAGGCCAAGGCCATTTACAGCTACGAGGCCAATCCTGACGACGCCAACGAAATATCCTTCACCAAGCACGAGATCCTTGAAGTGTCCGACGTCAGCGGCCGATGGTGGCAAGCACGCAAAGAGTCTGGTGAAACGGGCATTGCCCCCAGCAACTACCTCATTCTGTTATAACCGATTTCTGCGCAGAATCGCTGCTGGCTGGGTTTCATCTCTGTCATCGCAATGGCTGTCTCAAGGATACTGTTGTTGAAGGAAGAGAGCATTTGCCTGTTCAATATTTGACACTTTTCACCCGGTTCCATGTTCCTTGGCTGTCCTTGACGGTATTCATTCTCCTCGTCACCATCATTACCACCACAATCACACTCCCCTATCACGTCTTTGAGATGGGAGAACAAAAGCATTCATGATCTCGCAAATATCTTTTCTCTCTCTCTCTCTATCGATCAACTCGCACTTTTATTGTTCTCGTCCTGACTGACGTTTCATATTTCGTTTCCTTGTGTATATTCGGGGTTCTGGGTCATGTATTGGATGGGCGCATCACCTTGTTTTCTATTTATATCTTGTCTTTTGAACGAGGTTTTCGGTCTGGCTGTTAAACCTTTCTCGTCTTGAATCATCAAAGAATTCTACATATTTTTTTTGCTACGTTTTTAAGTGAGGCGTGTCTTTCTATATTGTGGTTAAAGTAGCCAGATCAATGGTGGAAACTGAGATGGGTGACGTGATCTGGATATTTAGTTCTCGAGTCGAGATCTAGAGGCATTGTGAATCAGAAAAGGTAAAAATCGGTGTAAGTTGAGATGAGAAAGAGAATGATATAACAGTCATCTCCGTTTATATTCATTCTCCCGACACAAGTTCACTACTTGCAGACCGTTGCCATTCGCACAGGTATGCATGTCAGCGACGTGCGTTTACCAAGCACTCTCTACTCTTTTGTCGAAGGGGGCGGATTGATGTCTTGCGTTGCTCAAATTGACTCGCATCTGCCTTTGCCGTCTCGGTGGGTGGAGCAACTCGCGACGAGACACGTAGTGACAGCACTTTCTGCACACCCGGCTCGGCGGTTCAGGAGAGGACAGCTGTGCGACAAGATACTAATAAGTGGGATGCGTCGTAGCCGTGATATTCTCGGGGTCAGTTGAAGCGCTGCGAATCCTAGCCATCGAGCCGCTTCCTCAGCTCCCTCTCCTTCTGCAATACCTCCAGCTCGAGACGCTCCACGCCGTACCGCAGAGCCTCCTTGCGCTGGCGGAGGGCCCGCGCGCGGAGCTTGTCCTCTGCGCTCAGCAGCCGACCTCTCCTCGGCCGGGCAGAAGTGCCAGAGAAGCCGTCATCTGGTTTTGTGATCCGGCCCTGCTGCAAGTCGCAACGCGCCTTGAGCGTCTCTATGCGGCGCTCCTGGCGCTCGGTCTGCGCGTCTGCTCGCGATAGCAAAAGGGCAATGTAGGGGCCAATCTCGTCACGCAAAGAAGCCTCGGCTGCCGCCAGAGTCTGCTGTGGTACGAGCTCGTAATGCTAAGATGGAAAAATGACGAGAAAGAGATCAGGTCAGCGGGTGTTTCATGCCAGCAGAAAGAAGAGACGGGTGCGAAAATGAGTGGTCACGAGAAGGTGAAAAAGCGGTAGGTACGGCGCATTCTTTATGTTCCGTTGTCGGGATGATGGAATTTGAAAAAACGAATGGGAATCTGCAGGGGGGGGGGCAAGCCAGCGGGAAAGGATAGTGTAGCAGAGGTTCAGGATGTTGTCGACTTACTCGCACAGATTTGAGAACATTGACAAGGCGGGGAAAATCGGAAACACCCTCTCCGAGAGTCTCGACAGAAGACTCGAGGAACTTGAGCGAGGTGCGTAGCGAGGATACGCAATCACCGTAGGAAGGTGTGGACGAAGCCATCGTGAACCCTACGCCAAGCGGTGGATAGCCTCTGCGAAGATTGCTGATGGTATGGGCAGTAGTTTGTAGTTTGAGCTCGTCGCAGACTTAAGGTATGCGGATGGTTCGGATATTCAAAATTCTCTGCCTTTTTTGCTTTTCTCAAAGTGGAAAGGAGGTGTTTCCTCGTCTCTCCGTGACACTGACCGGTCAGTGTCCGTGTTCAAGAATGCGGGGACAATGGAGCTCTTTGTGATGAGGCCGGCTCAGGTGATTACGAAGAAATAGAAGAGATTCTAGCTAGGAGCTCCGGAGGGTGCCAAATAGCGTCGTTGTGAATCAAAAAATTTTTCCTTTTGCCGGATGTAAATAAAGAGTGATGGCGATGAAGGCGATGATGCTGGTGGTGGTGATGTACAGTAGCATAAGACGCGTTTGCATCTCTATACAGTGTCTTACACAGTGTCCGGAACGTACTCGCACCTATATCCATTAATTCACTCCCTTCTTATCTGGAAAACGTCTTTTTCCTCCTCACGATACGCGACCACATAACGCTCTGCCTTGTCGCCTTTGTATGATTGCATTTCTGACTTTGTTTTCGGATCGATTAGTCCTCATGTGATCGAAACCCCTGCTTCGCCCTGGGCCGCAAGCCTCAGGCTCATCATTTCTCAGAATCTCTGTCTCACCATGGCGCCATCCTGGCACGCACTGGAATGCAAATGACTGCAAGATGGCGCGCGAAAACCTGATTTCTCAACACCATAATCGATCTCATGTCGGTGCCGATTACGGACAGGCGTCTCAGACAATCCTGGCAGTGATGAAGAGGTATTCGATGCGCTGGGCTAGACAGGTGTCAAAGGTTCGATAATCGTACCTCGTAATTTTGCGGCACGGAATTTGTTTTCCGATGCTGATCATCTTTACCCGGTGACTTCCTGCGCTGCAAAACATCGCAGAGTGAGCCGGAAACCTAGTTGACCTGGTCATATGATAGCTTTCAGCTCCCTTGTGAGAAGGCGGCCATGAACTCGTCATCTGCAACTCTGCACGTAGACCTGATTAGGAGAACAACCTCTTCCATTCTTCATACCGACTCTTTAGTCTCTTGGAAAATAGAGTTACTGACAACAGCTACGCGGTGTGGCAGGGCTAGACTATCTCGGGAATCGAGTCTTGTGTGAGAGCATGCCAGCCGTCTTGCGCCTGACAAACCAAAAACCCTCCCCCACCGCAAGAGCCTCCCCGACGCTCTTCAAATGGACGAGGCCATCGTGAAGGGCCCAGACAGGCTACACCTCCACAACTTTCCAAATTTCTCGTGAAACGGACTTTTGGCCACGGGGCTTCGCAGTGGTTGGCGCTGTACCTAGCTCCGTGACCCCGTTCTTGCTCGGCCGCCTCCCTTGCTGGGTGAGACCTGGAACTTCCCGCTGTGCGACCAACACATCCCCTTCTGTCTACTACTTAATGAAGCTTATCCTGCTTCCCTACTTTTATTTGCGGGTCGGAATATTCATCGAAAATCCTTTCAACCGCGACTGCTCACTTGGCCGAGGATATCAGCGCCAAGCCAACAGGTTCCCTCCCCCTCTGGGAGCGGTTTCCACCAGATGACCAGTGCCCCTTTGCCAATCAATGCTATTGGAGGTCAAGAGCACGGTTTGCGCTTCATCAACGACAACTGGAACGGCACAATAAGCAATGGAAACGTATTTAATCTGCGCTGGAACCAAACAGTCAATGCCAGAACGGCAAAGTTGGGTCTTTTCAAGGTGACATACCCGCGTGATGGGATTGTGGTGTACGAGAGGGTACAAAACATGACGGGTAAGTTTGAGCAGTCAAGGAGACTTTCTCATTCTTGTAGAAATCACGGCGCTTTAAAGCAGATCTCCCTGCATGAGCTGCCGAGTCTGCATATGGGCTCGAGCTTGCCTTGGGCACCATCGTGCGCGACGGCGCGGAGTTTTGTGGACACGTTCTCCTCTTTATAATATGGACTGACGCGATATCGCAGATTGCCAGGAAGCGACGTTTTGTGACTGGAAACCCGAAGGGTTAAGCAACGGCCTGTACGCGTTTTGGCTGGCCGGTGGCCCTGGACCGAATTCAAGCTTTGTGATATCGCCGCCATGGACGGCGAAGCAACCAGTACGTCCAACCAGACCTGTTGTTTCCTTCTTGGACGACCAGACGATGTGTGCTAATTAGGAACGACAGAAAGTACGCAGCTTCACTTGGGCCGCGCCTTTTCTGGTGCCGATTTGCTTATTGCTCTTTGTCTACTTTCTATGTGTGACAACATGTTTAATGTACCGGAAGCGCCAAAGGGCCAGACGCCTCAGGGAAGAGGCGGCTGAGCGGCCACTGCGCCGGCGGGCCACCTCGGCATCAGAAAACGAGGCCGAGGAGCCTCATATTCTCTCGGTGAGACTCGTCAGGCGGCACGGCTCCGTGGACTCCGCCCTGTCGACAGAGGTCGTCGAGCCGCCGGAGGACGCGCTGCAGAAGCTTGACAAGTGGCATTTTACCAAGACGACAGCCTCGAGGACAAATTCCGACGACACGATTGTCGTCTCGGAGAGCTCGCAGATGGCCGAACAAAGGGCCGCGCGCAAACAGGCTCGAGCAGAGGCCACCGTGCGCTTCGTTCGGACCAATGACCAGTCGTCAAAAAAACTTGATTACGACGATTGAGGGCACCTCGTTTGCCATTGCCCACCATTTTAAATATTGCCGCGAGACTTTAGCCGCTGCATCAGGCTCTCATGCCCCATCTACAGACATACTGCTTTGCCAGACTAGGTCTCTATCGGTTGATACAGGACATAGAACCATTAATTTTCCAGAGCTTACTTTTCTAGACGCAAAAACGCGAGGCGTGCTTGGAATTAAAATTGAATCGTCAATCACTTGCCTGGCTGTGTCGCATGCCCTGCTCAGATGAAGACTAACCTATGGAGAAGAAAATAATAAAAGGATAGAATTATCAAGTGTAGGATACAATCTTCGATAACCATAATAGAATCTTTGTTTATTTTGCACCGACATTCGCGTTATCGTGTGGCATGGCCGAGCTGAACAGTTCCCCGAGCTTTGCGGAGAATTGTGGCAAGGCCCAGTCCACAAAGAGTCGGGGCCTTCTTGAGCATGTCATGTTGGCAAAGGACAATATAAACATGCTGATCATTGGTACTTAAGTAGCCTCGCCCAGGTATGAAGTTCGGAATAAAAAGGGCTGTGAAATGAGGCCACTACAATAATCGCATTCGGGATGTGGGATAGTAGCGGCGGCTTGACGTGGGGTGGGTGGTGGTGCAAAAGTCGCCCCGCCAATCTTTGGACCCCTCTATGCTCCCGACAACGCTGTCGTCTGAGCTTTCTCTGAGTCACAGTTCGGCTTACTTGATTATTGCGCGAAAACCTACATCTCGGAGACTGGGGGTCACCGAGTTCACGTTTTCCGAAACACTTTCCTCGATATCAGTTCTGCGCAGGGTAGCGACGCAATTTTCGTAGCCGCAGCCATGGCTTCCGCACCGCAAACAAAAGATGAGCGCCTCGCCATGATCAGGGACAACCTGGCCGAGGTGCTCAACCAGGAGATTCTCGAAAAGATTCTCGACGAAGGGCGCAACCCGAAAATCTACTGGGGTAATAGCCGCGCGTCCGCTCATACTCGAACCGTTGCTTTTCGGAGTTTGCTGACCACTGCTCCCGCCTCTCCTCCGTCGCAGGTACCGCTACCACGGCACCGCCTCACTGCGGCTACTTTGTGCCCGCCATTAAGATTGCACAGTTGCTCGCCGCCGGCTGCGAAATGACGATCCTCCTCGCCGACATCCACGCCTTCCTCGACAATCTCAAGGCACCCATCGAGATGGTCGAGCAGCGCGCTCAGTACTACCGATTCATGATCACAGCTATCCTGCAGGCCGTGGGCGTGTCGACCGACAGGCTTCGCTTCGTGCTTGGTAGCTCCTACCAAAAAACCTCTGAATATGTAATGGACGTATACCGCTTAGCATCCGTCGTATCGGAGCACGATGCGCGGCGCGCCGGCTCGGAGACGGTCAAGCAGTCAGCCAACCCGCCGCTAAGCGGGCTGCTCTACCCCGTCCTGCAAATTCTCGACGAGCAGTATCTAGATGTTGACGCACAATTTGGAGGTGAAGAGCCAGTCGGAGTGTTGTTTTATATTACATACAGAAGTTCTGACGCTGAAGTAGGCATGGACCAAAGAAAACTGTTCATTGCGGCCAAGGATTGGCTACCCAAGATTGGCTACAGAGAACGAGCACATCTGCTAAATCCGCTCGTACCAGGCCTTCAGGGTGCTAAGATGAGTTCCAGTGACCCAAGTATGCCGACAGCCAGTGCGGGTCGAGACGATTCGGAAGCCACACGAAGCTGACAAATAATTGTAGACAGCAAGATTGATCTGCTCGACTCGGAGGACGCCATCAGAAAAAAAATCAGCAAGGCGGAGTGCGCTCCAACGGTGGTGGAGGGTAATGGTGTTCTCGCCTTTACCCAGTTTGTGCTCTTACCTGCTGCGGCTCTGAAGGGCAAGAAGGAATTCGTCGTTCAGCGCCGAGACGACACGCCGCTCGTCTACACAAGCATCGAGCAGATGCACGAAGACTTCAAGAGCGATAAGGTATGTGGGCATCGGGGGAAAGGCTGGCGCGACGTATGTTCCTGATGCTGATGTGCAATATTCCAGCTTACCCCCCAGTCTCTCAAGCCTGCCGTCGCCCAGGCCCTGGTAGACTTGACGGCCCCAATTCGCGCCAGCTTTGAGAAATCCAAGGAGTGGCAAGATATCACAATCAAGGCTTACCCTGCGCTCAAGGCCACACCACCAGAAAAGAAGGTAAAGAAGGTCAAGGACAAGGGAACGCGCTTTCCTGGACGCCCCAAGCCTGCCGCTGACGGCCAGGAGCCGGGAGGAGCGGCTGAGCCAGCACTCGCTGCAGAGACGAAGAAGACTGAGGATGCGCCAGCCGCTGCGGACCGTGAGGCACAAGTATAGAAAGATTGTTGGATATTTAAGAGTATACCAAATAGACTGAAGAAAAATGATATAAAAAGTTGAATCACGAAAGGATACCTGATGTCAAAGGTTCTGTCAATGTGTGGACCTGAAACCATCTATTATCCCGATTAGAAATGTGAGTCGACGCCACGCCCGTCCAATGTTTCATGGCGGAGCTGCGATTCCGCAATGTCTATAGCAGTTACAATTCATATGTGCATTTGAATGTCATCCTGATCTTGATCTCAGTGCTGACAGGATTCGCAGCCTTGTTTGACTAGATTTGACACGTGACCCCACTGCAGTCGCTCCGCCGGAACAATGGTTGCTCCCACGAGAGCTCATGTGGGTGCACTCTCATAGGCAGGCAGGCAGGCGCCAATTGCGTGGTAGGATTGCTGGAAGCAGCGCGACAGAGAAAGAGCACGTCAAGCTTGCAACCCGACACACTCGCGCTGCCGCATCCTTGATTTGCATCAACCTTGCACCGGTATTGATGAACTACCTCTAAAGATCCTCACACCCACCGGCACTCCGCACTTTCATCACACAATACCCACGCTCGCGACGCAATCATGTCAGAGGGAGCGTTGAAGCCGGAGAAGGACTTCTCCAAGGAGGTCGACGAGCAGCTTCCCCAGGCCGAGAAGCTTGCTTCGGTAAGCTTCAACTCTGCAAGCATGCATACCTGGCTCGAATTTGAATTGACAGGAATGACAGAGTAATCTCCAGGGCGCGATTGAGAAGCTCACTGCGCTCGAGAAACAAACCCGCCAGGTAGACGCCCACGAACCTAGTGTTGTCTCGGGCATACATTGACAGTCGTCTAGGCATCTGATCTCGCTTCGACATCACGGCTTCTCGTCGCCATTGTCACGTTGTGCAAGAATGCGGGCGACTGGAGCCTGATGAACGAGCAGACGCTCGTTCTCTCTAAAAAGCACAGCCAGCTCAAGCAGGCCATTACGAAGATGGTGCAGACTGTTGTCGGCTTCCTGGATAAGACGCCCGACCTTACCACAAAGCTCTCCGTCATTGAGACTCTAAGAACGGTCACCGAAGGCAAGATCTTTGTCGAAGTCGAGCGTGCTCGCATCACCAGAATCCTTTCCGATATCAAGAAAGAGCAGGGCGACTTGAAAGCTGCTACAGAAATCCTGTGCGAGCTGCAAGTCGAGACGTTTGGATCAATGGATCGCAGGGAAAAGACCGAGTTTATCCTTGCTCAGGTTGCGCTCTGCATTGAGAGCGGTGACTGGACCCAAGCTGGTATTCTCGGCCGTAAGATCAGCACAAAGTACTTGGCGCGCAAGCCCAAGAAGACTGCCGAGCAGTTTGAAAAGGAAGCCAAGGATCGTGAGAAGAAGAAGGCTCGTGGCGAGGAGGTTCCCGAGGAGAAGGAGGATGACACAACCGACCTGAAACTTCGATATTACGAACAGCAGGTCATGCTGGCCAAACACGAGGACAAATACCTTGACGCCTGCAAAAACTACAGGCAGGTACTCGATACGGAAGCCGTCGAGGAAGATCCCGCCAAGCTTCACCCTGTATGTTGAGAGGTCGCTCTGCCCGCCACAACACACGCTGACATATTGCAGATCCTCCAACGAATCATTTACTTTGTAATTCTTGCCCCTCACGATAATGAGCAACATGACCTTCTCCACCGCATCCATAAAGACACACGAAACACCCAAATCGACCTCGACGCTGAGCTATTGCGACTCTTCACCGTGCATGAACTCATGCGCTGGCCTGAAGTTGCGAAGAAATTTGGCCCGCACTTGTGCAGCACAGATATCTTCGAGCCCAAAGCCTCTTCGGCAGACGAGAAGGCACATCAGCGCTGGAAGGATCTACGAAGACGCGTTATTGAGCATAACGTTCGTGTGGTCGCCAAATACTACACTCGTATCCAGATAGGCCGTCTTACGGAGCTGTTGGATCTTACGGAAGGGGAGACAGAAGAGTATATCAGCGAGCTGGTGACGTCAAAGACTGTATATGCCAGAATTGATCGTCCCGCCCGCATTGTCAGCTTCTCAAAGCCGAGGGACGCTGATGATGTGTTGAACGAGTGGAGTCACAACATGAAGAGCCTGCTCGGTCTATTGGAGAGAATCGATCATCTCATCACCAAAGAAGAAATGATGGCGCGCATCCAGCCTGCAAAATAAGAAGGCTAGGAAGATGGTGTTATCAACAAGGTGTAATTGTAGGGTAACCTGGAATATAGAGGAAGTTGGCTCTAGGTGGTGTACGTGAATGATATGAGCTTTCTGAATCCCCAAGGCCAGAGATCTATAGATTTAATACATTCATCTACTGTTCCGAACTGCGCTTCGACGCATCGCAATATTGTTTTCACAGACCTGGTTTGACCCTTTCATCGCATATGTGCTTTTTGATGAAGCCAGCCAGCGGCATTACCCACTGCCGGGCGATAGGCACATGATGCCCACCAGGGTGCGTCACGACTTCGGGGTTTTCGCAGGCCTCAATGAGCGCCTGGCTGCGCGTCTCGTCGACGGCGGTGTCGAAGCTGCCGAGCACGTGCAGCGTCGGCGTGGTGATGCTCGGCTCGTACAGCCAGGCCAGATCCGGATCCGCCGCGCGGAAGCCCGAGTAGACGACGCACAGCCTAAGCGGGTGCCCGCCGTTGCTCTCCCTCAACTCCCGGGCCCACGAGGGACCGCCACCAGCACCAGCACCGCCGCCGCCGCCGCCGCCGAAGTCATCGTCGCGGTGGTCAGGAGGAAGGCGGCGCCCGGTCTCAAGAGCGGCGGCGACCAGGCCTGCCGCGCAGCCGCCCTGGCTGAACCCGACGACGCCGTCGATGCGGCCGCCGGCGTCGTCGCGGATGGCGGCGGCGAGCGCGGCCATGCCCCGCCCGACGCCGGCGTACCTGCCCGTGGCCTCCTCGCGGCGCCACCAGGCGTACGTCTCCGGCTGGGAGTCGTCGTCGTCGTCGTCACCGCCGGAGGACGTGGGCTGGTAGAAGGGCAGGTCGGATAGGCGCAGGCGGATGGGGCCGGTGGGATATATGAGCTCGGGGACGAGGGAGGCGGGGGCGAGGAGCTTGGCGAGGGCCTTTTCGAGGGCGCGCGTCTTGATGCGGAACAGAGGGCCGTTTTGCGTGAAGCCTGAGGAAGAGTTTGAGCGATGAGAAAATTTGTGTGAGACAAGGGGTGGGGGGCGGTGAGGCTGGGATTTTGCAGTACCGTGGATCATGAGGAGCTTGAAGTGCTTCTTGTCTGGGCGCGCGCCGGCGTTTGTGGCGGGTGCTGCGTCGCCCGGGGCCGTGGTGGACATGGTGCGTTGCGGAGAGCAGGTTGGGACGGTGGTGCGGGGTCTTGTGCGGAAGAGGAGGAGCGTCCTCATGAAAAGAGGTCTTTTGGAGAGGAGAGTAAAAGGGGAGAGATGTACCGGGTTGTTTCACGATTGTTTTTTTTTTTTCGGCGGGCGTGTGCGTGGTTCGGGATGAAGAGGGTTTGGGTGAGTCGTGATGCGTGGCACGAGTGCTTGGGTCGGGTGTTGGTCGCTCGCCGCCTGGTTGTGGTGATGTCCACTAATAAGCGGCATCCCGGTGGGTTTTCCCCGGCGGCGAGAGTCGTGCTGGCCCGGACTTAAGTACCACGGCTTTGCGATACGGGACGGATGGTCACGAGGCAGTTCAAGGTGCTCTATGACATTGATTGTGTTTACTGCGTATTGAGTCACGATTATGGCTCACACCAACAATGCTCAGTGGACGCGAGAACGGCAGTGGTGAGTTGCAAGGGAATCTAGCTGTCGGGTAGATTACCTCCACACATGGCTCGTATTTGCCTCATGGATACGGATCAAAACAGCATACTGGAGCCGTGAAGCACCATGGTGTCCTTGCCGTTGCCGCTGGAACTAAACAAAAAACGTGGAGACTTGTCGCGCGCGCGGTGTCTGCTGTCGTCGAGTACAAAAGGTCTATTATGCCCGATATGCGAGTCTATGATACAATCGTCGGTGTGCGGGCGCATTGGCTCCGTCTCGCCCATGTCCTCGTCTCATCAACCGCTCTGCCGCCACCGTTTACCTCCTCATGCTTGATTTAATGGCCGCCGGCAGACTTGGCGTTGGGGTTGCGGGGATCGTTCTTCCACTCGTCGGCTGCGGTGAGACAGGTCAGTACTTTCGCCGGGCATCCAGTGCCGCTCTTGAATGTGAAACGTACAGGCCATCATGGCGTTCTGGGCAGAGTTGGCACCGTAGGCAATGACTGCGCCTGCAAAGGAAGTCAGCGTATTGGTCGATCGAGGCGCTTTCGGTGGAGAGCTGGGTTCGGATAAATGCAGGAGAGTGTATGGATATCCTGCTGCACAGGCCTCTTCGTTCTCCTCAGCGACTTGTTGTCGAGCGCGAAACGTACCGGCGACGAAGAAGGGCCAGTATGGCTTCACTATTATGTCCACCCTCGTTAGCTCGGGAATGTTCGGGCGGAGGGCAAAGTGGTCGGGGGTCCGTCCCGGCGCGACGAGGCATTGACGTACGGAAAGGAGCCGGAAACTTCTTGAGGGGTGTGACGCCGAGCCAAGACATGATGACGATTGCTGTTACGGGGTGTGAGGTGGTGGGCGGAAGCAACAATGTCGATTGTTCTGGATATCGAGATGGCAACGAGCACTTTTCGCTTCCTGGCGTCTGACTTGAGGTCCCCAGCAAGCCGTCGAATCAGAAGCCGCGGCCTCAGGCAAGGGGGGGACGGTTGGACGTCTCAGCGGAAGCCGGCGATACGTAGTTCCAGTGAAGAGGGAAAAAAAAAGTAGGCGTCAGCTCACGTGAGACTTGCTGTCTGGCGGATTCTGCATGCAGCTTGTGATTGGCCACCTAAATGGATCAAGTGAATGAGGAGACGGCGGGCGCCAGTGCTCCACCGAGAATGCGGAGGCGGTTCAGTCATGGGCGGGTTCCCTCAAGTACCTGGTAGTAATACCTACGTAAAACTCCTGGGTTTGGGGCTGGGCAAGCAGAAAAAGCTGCCGTACGTCCGTGAGCAATAACAACGCAACCATTACCTACCTCTACATCAAGCCACACCACCCCAACTCAAACTTGCCGCGCATGCCTGCACAACTTGCATAGTTCTACTTTTTTTGTTCGTACCGTTACGTTTCTGCAACGCAAAGTGCGGGGTTCGCTGTTCGCGACTGCAAGCCCTCCTCATCAAGACTGACAGCCAATCACTCGCAGGAACAGCCCTCCATCTGCTCTTATTGCCTGGACGAAGCAACCACGACTCCTAGTTACCTGTGCCCTGTCTCTCTTGCCTACTCGTGCTTTGCATCTCCTCGGCTTCTGCCTCCTTGTGTCTCGATATTCGACACGCGCTCGCGGAGGCCTCCTTACGAGACATTCTCTCGACTTATTTTTGTCACGTATTCAATTGAATTGTGACTCTGCTTCCCCCCCCCCCCCCTCTCCAATCATCCTACCCCAACATGCTCTCCGGTCGGCTCTCCAGGCCAGCTCTGGCAGCGGTAGCCACTGCGCGCTCAGGTCTCCGGGCCATGAGCGCGACGACTGCCATGCAGTCCCGGACCCCCAGCATGGGCGACATTGACCCCGCGAAGCCGTCGGTCGAGGCATTCCACGAGAAGCAAAAGGCATTCAGAGAGCAGCTCGCCAAGGCACAGGAAGAACATGGAGCTCGTGCGTTTGATGCCCATAAACACCCCCAAGAGTCTGCGGCGTCGGCAGACAGCTCACCCAAGACCTCTGCAGGAGTAACCGCCGCGGCGAGCAAGGACGAGCCCGACAGGAAATCGGGACCGCTGTCGAACCTCATTTACGGCACCAAAGAGGGGCGCGAGATGGAGGCGCAGCTCGAGGCGAGCTTCAGCCAGGTGCTTGCTCGTGGCAAATACGTCCACTCGATTGTCTTTCACAAGGTCAAGCCGGACAATGTCGACGAGTATGTTGATCTCGTGAGCAAGTGGTATCCAAATATCGCGAACCGACCGGAGAACAAGGTGCACCTGGTCGGTAGTTGGAGAACCGAGATTGGCGACTGCGACACATTCAGTAGGTTTATCCGCGTAATGAATCTAGCCCGTCGTTGACCATCGTTTCCTTGCTAGTTCACATCTGGGAGTATCAAAAGTACGAAGGGTACCATCAATCACGTCATTCCATCTGCAACCACCCCGAGTTTGCTGAGAACAACAAGAAGCTGCATAAGCTCATCGACTCTAAGAAGATTGATCTCATGCAAGAGTTTTCATTCTGGCCGACAACACCTCCCAGACAACTTGGTGGCGTTTTTGAGCTCCGCTCGTACACGCTGCATCCCGGCAACCTTCTCGAGTGGGAGACTCACTGGCGACGTGGTCTGAAGGCTCGGCGAGAGGTGATGGAGGGAGTCGGTGCTTGGTTCGTCCAGATCGGTGACCTAAACACTGTTCACCACCTGTGGCAGTTTGCCAACTTGGAAGAGCGACGCGCCCGCCGTGAGAAGAGCTGGTCTGTCGAGGGCTGGAGCGACACCGTGCACAAGACTGTGCCTCTGATCCAAAACATGCAATCCCGTATCTTGATCCCCATGCCGTGGTCGCCTGTGGCATAAGAGGACGTCTCATGTCTTGTGATCTTTACATCTGTGGCATGCATATAGATGAAGCGACCTGCGAGCCGTTGACACATTTAGCCTGCCGTCCTTGTCGACGTGTTGATTTGATTATTTATTGTCTCCTTGAAGCTGAAGTGGCCGCTGGGCGAGAAAACAAGTCTGTTCTGGACGTTTTGATGTTTCTTCTCTCTCTCTTTCTCTCTCTATTACTCTTCTATTAAGCTTTGCTGATCAAGTCTCGGACAAAGACCTGTACAACAGCCCCAATATGCACGTGCTTTACTAGCAAGACATGTTTGCAGAATATATACAACATTACAGAGTGCATATTTCTCTATAACGAGACCATTTTTATCGTGCATGCTCCGGTATGGAGGGTGTGGCGCATACTCGTTCAGTCTTGTGGGTGGCTTCCCAACACGTCGGTCAGGTTGCGGCGCGTCTGTCCAAGCATGTGACTGAGGAAGCCGATTTTGGAAAAGAGCGAAATCAATGAAGGGTCTGCGCTGACGACGCGTACCTTTTCACGGACATGAACCTCTTCGCTGGTCTCCCGCGTCCCCGACAAGACGGGCCCACGCGCCTCGCCGTCCCTCCCACGGCCGAGACCGCCCTTTTTGTGCCCGAGCGTCGAGCCGTCGCCGGCGGCATTATACCGGAAGACGGTGTCCATCTCGTCGTGCTCGAGGCGGCGCACGGTGCCGATGGCCAGGCCGAGCCTCACGCCAAAGTTGACCGGCGCGTTGGCGGGCTCGAGCACGCGCAGCCAGAGCACGACACAGCTCTCCTGTATGCTCACGTGGAAGCTGATGGGGTTTGCCGTAGCGGCGGCGGCGCCCGCGCCACCGCCCGCGCCCGCGCCGAAGCTCGCAGCGAGGGAGGCGCCGACGCCGCCGACAGTTGCTGTCGTCGTGGCGGCATCGGCGGCGGCGGCAAAGTGCTGTGCGGGGCAGGAGGCCGTCTGCCACGTCGGGTCGGCCTCGGTGAGGGGCCGGCCCTTGAGGAGCGCCGAGGCCTGGTCGAGGGACTCGGCGAGGATGGCGAGGGTGGAAGCGAGGGTGGCGGCGTCGGCGGACGGGGTGGAGGCGCCGGCATCTTGCGGGACGATGACGTCGAGGAGGGATATGGCCTCGGTGAGGTGCGTGTAGAGGGCTTCGAGGGCGGGCAGGTAGATGGGCTGGTCGGTGGCGATGGTGAGGGACGAGGTGGACGTGGTGCGGAGCTGCAGGTTTAATGTCTGTTTTTTTTTTTTTTTTTTTTTTTTTTTTTGTTTA
>JAFEME010000610.1:0-16131 GCA_018831755.1 Niveomyces coronatus
CCCCCCCCCCCCCCCCCGCCGTTACGTTATGTTGGCCCCCCGGTCTTTGGGCACCGTCGCCCGTCAATCGGCCTGTAAGTATAATTAAAAATGGCGAGGCAAGGTAATGGTCCGACCAATGATGTGGTTTCAATGCGTCGTGGGCTGTGACGTCTGTAAAAAAAAAAAAAAAAAGCAGACCCCCCCTATTCAACAGCACAGCTGATGCCCAGCCGTACTAGCATTCCTACTACATCAGTACTACTAACTGTATGTACTGCAGTAAGTACTGCCTGTCGGTAGGTCACTACCAATTACAGCATGCTTATATTCTGTAAGCCAAGCACACGGCTCGAGGCGAAGTGCGCAGTACACGAATGAGATGGCGAAAGAGAAATGCACATGCCCCCAACTCTTGCGAAATGGCCCCAGTAGAGACTCTACAAACAGCATTATACATTACCTGCTGCGCGTGAATACATTAGTACTTACAGACCAACATGACTATGGCGCTCTTCAAGGGCAGCGCCGTACTGCGCGGTACTAATGCCTGCCGCAGACAGCCGGCCCCTAATTGTACTGTAAACGGCCCCGCTCAGCAGCGCGGGCAAGCAGTGAACCTCAGGTACAACAGGCCATCAACACCAAATTCTGCCCACCGCCGCCGCCGAAACTTTTGTCTCCTGTAAACCAAACTATAGCGTCTTTTTTTTTTCCTTCTTCCACTTCCCCTTCTTTTCCTTGATCTGTTGCCTCTCTCTACTCTCTCTCTCTCCCTCCCCCCTCCAGTTATCCCGTCTCGTCTCTCTTCTTCTCCTACTGTCCGTATATCCTATATTCTTCGTCCTTCTTCCCTCCCCTACCCTCTTCCTTATACTTTCTCACTTCCCACTCCACCCCCTCCTCCCTCTCGAAGCCGCCGAAAACCTGCTTCACCGCCCAGAAGTCGACTCGTGACGGGACAGATTTGCCTCGCTTTTTGCTTGTGTTCGATTTAAGAAAAATACACAACCTTGCTTCGGCTGGCTGGCTGGCCTGGCATACGCCGCCGTCGTCTCGTTCACACCCTTCCGTCCCGCCTCCCAACCCACCCCATCGGGAACTCGACACCGACCTCCTTGTTTTTCTTTACCTCTCTTGGCAAGACAGGCAGCAAAGTACATGCACAGCTTGCGATACGGCACACACAAAAACGATATCCTGACCTCGGTGGTACCACCACCACCTTGCAGAAGCTGCTGGGCGGAGGCGACTCCTACACTTTGCGTCACTTGATAACGCCTCTCCCTCCACGCGCAACTTCGGACGCCACGTAAAAACCTGCTGCTACGCCACCAAACCTACTACTGTATGTATGTATGTATGTATGCACGCACGTCCAGAACAGTCACACGAAAAAAAGGGTCGCTCCTTCAGCCCGTCCGTTCAACTGAGCTGAGCTGCCACGGGTCCAAAAAAGACTCGCTTCTCGGGTAGTACTCTTGTTGGAGATTGGTACACTCTACCTGGTTTCTCTACGGCCCGCCCCTTTGCCGAGCTCCCTACCATTCTTGTCCCGTTCCACTACCCCTCGCTCAAGCATAGCCGGCTTGATTGTGCTTTGCGAATCCTTCCCTCATCACTCCTTCCACGTCATCTCAATTACCAGTCAATCGCGTCGTCAGGGAAAAGGCTAACTTGCCATGATAGCACGCAGAAAGAATTTGGGCTTCCATCTCCACCACCTAGCAGGTCGCAAATCCAGAAATTTTGCTACAGTTCTTACGATTTACGTATTTCGTCGCATTTCCCAAACGATCGATTCAAAGCCCAAACGACGCTGAATGTTTTGCGCTTTTTGACAAGGAGGAACGAAAAAAAAAATCACACCCCACTTGTATCCTTGATTTCGCCCCGCCGCTTCGGATCTCCTCTCCACGGCATACCTTGAGCATTTGTTGGTTGCCGCTTTTTTGTCGCCGACACCGAATTCGCGCCTCCCTTCATAGGTCGTCGGTATCGAATCCGCCCGAATCAACTCAATCGTCGCACATGATGGCTCAACAACCCCACGACATGAGTTATCTCGATTATAGCTCCGGCACCCATCGATCTCCTAGCTCCTCTCGCCAACAATACGGCGGCGGCGGTCCCAACTTTGGCGCCGGTATGTCGCTCCCCAGGCAGTCTCAGCGTCCCTTTGACACGCCACTTGGCTCCTCCGCCCTCTACTCCTCCGACCGAACCAACCCGGGCTACAACGCCAGAGGTCTGGATACCATCTCGGGTGCCAGCGGCTTGCCCAGCTACATGCTTGAAGCCAATCAAGGCTGGAACTACAGCGCCTCCGGTGCTGCCACCGTCAATGGCGCTGTCGGCGGAGCCAGCCGCAGTCGAAGCGTGAACCGCAGAGCCGCACTGCCTCAGGTGAGCAACCCCGCCTCCAACAACTTGCGAATCGGCTTGCCAACCCAGGTATATTCCCTTGCATATCGCTAATCATCAGATGGCAGAACTGGACCGATCATCCCGGAATGCCCTTGCCCTCCAATTTGCAACCGTATGGGGGCGGCCTCAATGGTTCCCAGCTCTCCAGCAGCAGCCTGCGCATCGATCACTCAGCCTCCCACGCATCGCCTTCGGATATCCGCTCCACCAGCTCCGACCCGGACCAGCTCATCCCCACCGCCATCGTCATCAAGAATATTCCTTTCGCTGTCCGCAAAGAGACGCTAGCTTCCATCATGCTAGAGATGCACCTGCCCCAGCCGTACGCATTCAACTACCACTTCGATAATGGTGTTTTTCGAGGCCTTGCTTTTGCCAATTTCCAGTCCGCCGAAGACACTAGAATTGTCATTGAGGCCATGAACGGCATGGATGTTCACGGCCGCAAGCTACGTGTCGAGTACAAGAAGATGCTGCCCGAGGCCGAGCGCGAGCGTATCGAGAGGGAGAAACGAGAGAGGCGCGGTCAACTAGAAGAGCAGCACCGCGCGCCCATGCTTCACCAGCAGAGCTCCATCCAGTCTCTTGGGGCCATGTCGCAGTCCCAGCAGCGCAATGCGAGCTATCTAGGTACGCCTGGGATCGATCCGACGGCCCAAGACAGGTTCTCTAACCAACGATCAGGTGATGTCGACTTGAACGACCCGCAGACGCTCGAGTTCTACACTGAGCTCGTCATGTTCCGCCGCGACGACTCACGTGAAATCCTCGTATTCCCTCCAGGCATCGCCCCGGAGCACCGACGCTCGATCCACATTCTCGCCCACCACATGGGCCTCGAGCACCAGTCTATTGGCGAGGCCGACTCTCGCCAGCTCACCGTGCTGAAGCGACAACAGCCGTCGCCGATCGCCAACGTCCACGCGGCCCCCTCAAACAGCCTTGACGTCCACAAGCGCGGCTTGAGCCGGGCCGCGACATTTGACTTCGCCGCGGACCGGGAATCCCGTGCTGTCAGTAACAACTACTCGCACATGGCCGGCCGCCAAGGTCCCACCTTGGAACTTCCTGGCAGTCCCGAAGGCAGTGGTATACCCAACAACCTGCGTGCCGCCAAGAGCTTCGCCGATCTACGCTCCTTCACACCCAGCCCGTCGCAGGCTTCCTCGAGCTACCTCACGCCCGCCACCGGGATGGGCAGCATCGGCCCCGGCTCTACAGCTAGATTTGGTGACTACATCAGTGCTCAGCAGGCCCATGCCGGCAACCCCACCGCGTCTGGCTCGAAACCCGACAACAACCTCATCAGTGGCATGTCAGCCCTGGGTCTCGGCTCATACGATGCAAGTTCGATCGCCAGCCAGCACCGCAACGCTCCCGGCGCCATCGGCAGCCAGCGACCTACCGGTGTGGGCAATGGACCCAAGGGCGCACCTGAGCGACAGCCCCGAGGCCCGGAGTGGGAGTCCTCGGCTGGGTTCGGTGGTCGCGGCAGGTCCAACGGGCACATGCAACGCGGAAGTGGTAGGTCACTTGGCCAAGCGTACTTGGAAAGGTCCAACTAATTTGCCGCGCCAGACTCTTCCGATAATGGAGCCAGGGTCGCCAATGGACCTACCAGTGCATCACGCTTCTAACGACATGCGAGTGCAGCTGTTGCGTTTGCTCCGTTGATTTGTTCTCCGAGTTTGCCCCTCTTCTTTTTTTCCCTAGCTGCTCAGCAATTGCCCGGCTCTGCGCAAGTTTGCTTCAACAAAATGTACAATGATTAGAAATGGCGAGGCAAGAAGTTGTCTTTGCCGTGCAGTTGCTCCGCTTTTTTACAACGGAAAGATCAGGAGACCGGCAAAGTTTTCAATCGCCGGCGCAAACGACGACAATCTCTGGCCGACAGCCTAGACTGGAGCTCGCGCATACAGCATCAAACTTAAGACCTGGGACAATGCTCGACGGCGAATCGCGAGAAACTTTGATAAAACCGCACCGAAGGGTGCTCATTGCCTTTGCGCTTTGTGGATGATATTGACGGCCATGTGTTGATGACGACGACAATGTGTTACTTGTATTACGATTTGAATGTCTAGACAACCGCACCTGTTGATGCGCCGAGACGAATTGGTTTTCACACATCAGACAGGCTATTTCAGCAATGACGAAAACAGAACCCAAAAAAAATATGAAGAAAGGAAAAACACAAGATTGAAAAAAAAAAAAACGGAAAAGAAGTATGCTATTCCCATTAATACCCGTTCGAATGAGCAGATACGACTATGACGACGACGAATTACTGTCCAATATACGAGCACATTTGACGCATAGCGGCTGTTTGTGGAAGAGGGGGGTAACAGAGGCAGGAATAATGTTGAAGAGGGAAAGAGGCGAGGATAACTCGAAAAAACGATGTGGCTGAGTATATTTATCGAGTTGAAGGGGATTCTTTTACTTCTTCTTTTTTTTTTTTTTTGAATTCATGCCACGTTTTGTTTGTCCGGCTCTAGGTTTGTTTTGGAGATTGCCGTCACTGTCGCCTCGATGGTGAGAGTGATGTGCAGTAGTCTCTTGTTTTGGAAGGGAGGCGGAACATGAAATTCTTGATAGACTTGGGATGGCAGCGGATGGGTTCTTTTGAGGCGAGGAGGGATTTCACCGCAAAGAGATCAAACCTGTCACCGGGGCCTCGACTCGAGGTGCGGAGAGAGAGAGGTGGGAGGAGAAGGTTGACTTTGTACTTTGACAAGCCTGAGCCGACTGTGGAGTGAGACGAGCAAAGTCAAAACGTATATGGACTATGAAAATGCGTGTAGCCGTTGTCCGTGAATGTGACAGAAGTCGAAGTGCAAGCAAGTAGTAAGTAGGTAGGTTTCTGGCATATGCTAGGTAGCGCGGCCGGCCCGATCCGCGGACGAGGCGCGCGGTTCCTGACGAGCAGCTCCGGTTTGTTGATGTATGTTCGTAAATGACTAAGCGGGCGCCGAATCGAAAGCGCATAATTAGTTGGTGGCTTCCCTCCAGCAGGAAATGACAATCACACATTGTAATTCATATCTAGTAGAAAGTCCACCACCACATTGTACAAATGCATTAGATAGACACTCTTCTCTCCTTGTGTAGACTAATTACCGAAGAGATAATATATATATATAAAAAAAAAAAAAAGAGAATAATATAAAAAAGGTTTAGAGAACATAAAAAAAACGACGCTTGTAAGCCTCCCCCCTTTTTAAAAAAAAAGGGTATGAGGATACCAATGGTATTCTTTGATAAGACATGCCAAAAATCGCTCCAAGCCCTTTTTCCCCCTTGCGGTTTAAAATATACACGTCGATGCAAACTGTTACCCATGCCGTGTCTTCTGCCCCCTCCCCCCAATTCATCGCGCAAACACCTTGACCACGCCGTCGCCGCCGCCGCTCACCACCCACTTGCCGTCCTGGCTCCAGACGCAGGAGCACACGCCCTCGCCGCGCATGACGCGGTGGCTCGTGATCTCTTGAACGCACGAGCGCTTCTCCAGGCTCCAGAAGCGCAGCGACGCGTCGTGCCCGGCGCTGACCAGCTCGCGCCCGTCGGGGCTGATAGACAGGCTGGAGATGGCGTCGGGGTGGGCGAGCATGTTGTATGTGCACTGGCCTGTTGGGGGGGGGAGTTATGTTAGCAACGACAAATTTTTTTTTTAAGGGCTGGGTGGGAGTGGTGGGAACGTACCGCTGTTGGCGTCAAAGAACCGCACGAAGCGGTCCTCGTGGCCTGTAATGATGGTGCCCTCGACGCCGCTGCCAGCCATGGAGCGCCCGCCTGTGGGCCCGCCGGAGCTGGTCTCCTCTTCGTTGATGTTGCCGGCGTGGTGTTGGCTTGCCTGGTCGAGGCCGATCGTGGTGGCCGCGACGGCGTTGACGCTCGTCTTCTGCGACCCGTCGTACGTCTCCATGCTATCCATCTGTCCAATCTCCTCGCCGCTTCTCGTGTCGTAGACGACGACTGCGGCGTCTGCATACGAGACGACAAACGTCTCGCCGGATGTGCTCAGGGGTGCGATGCTCGTCGGGCTCGCGGCGGAGCCGTCCGCGCGGGCTATTACGTGCACCAGCGTCTGGTGGAATGGCGAGCTCGATGCGGTGCTGGGCTGCGGCGTGTTGGAGAATCCGCTGCCCGAGCTCATCGAGTTTCCGCGCACGCGGCGGCCTGGCGCGCCTCGGGTTGATCCCGGCTGCGGCGAGCCGAGTTGCGGGGGAGCACTGACGGACCAGAGCCGGATGGAGCCATCCGCGGCGCCAGACACGAGCAGGATGCGATCTGGCGTGCCATATTGGCTGGTATTGCCGAAGACGGCCCCCAAGGTAGTCGGTAGGACGCAGAGCGCCCACACCGCGTCGGTGTGACCCTCCAGGGTGGCCTTGGGATCGACCCGGCCGCGTTCCCAGACACGAATGGTGGAATCCTGTCCCCCGGAGAAGATCCAGCCGTCACCTTGGGCGCGGCCGCCTGTAGAAAAGTTGGGTGCAGGCGACCAGGAGGCGAGAGAGAGGACCGCGCCACTGTGGCCACGATGAGTAAAGTTGGCGGTGACGTCGAGATCTGACGCGGCATTGCCCATGCCCGCATGAGCGTCGAGCCGTGGAATGTGAAACCTTTTGATCATGCCGTCGTCGCCGGCGGTACAAATTTCGGGCTCGCCTGGGCTGCCACCGCCGGAGAAGATGACGGTGCGAACAGCGTTAAGATGGCCTCGGAGTCCAAAACGCAGCTTGAAGTTGCCGCTGTCCGCCTTCTGAGAGGACAACTTCACGTCTTGGTCACTGCTTCTGCGCTTTGTCATGGAGCCTTTTCTGCGATGGCTGCCGGCCAGACGGCCGGGCGATTTCGGAATGTAATCGGCATTAGGAAACACGTCCGTGTCCGGGCGGTTAGTAGTAGCATTATGCTTTGGGGCAGCATCGGGCAGGGTGCCCTCTGAAAAGTCCCATCCGTCAGGGTCCTGGGACGGCGCAGGCATCCTTTCCCGACTTTGGACGGGCTCCTGGATGGGACCCAGAGCCTCGACGACTTGCGTCGGGCCGGGTGAGCCGTCATTGACAGCTCTCATAGATACGGAGACTGGGGCAGCGGACCAGTCAGGGGCGTTGCTGTAGGGCTGCGGCTCCTCGCGAACGACGACCTGGGTCTGCGAGTCGGGGCCCCTCTGCGTAAAATTGGATTGGGGGTTATGCATGGAGACGGTAGTGTTGCCGCCCGGGTTCTGTCTGGCGTTCAGGTCCTGGGGGTGGTTCTGAGCGGGCCTGGAAGGCAGCTGAAATTGGCGGACCTCGTGCGCCGGGCCAAGGCCATACGGATCGACGTCGCGGAGGTCCTCCATCATGGGCAGCGGCGGCGACTCGCGTGGGGGCAGGGGATTGGCGGGCGCAATCATGAGATACATGAATTCGGACTGGCACTGGTCGAGGAAGGACTTGAGTTCCTGTCGGTGCGCCTCGTCCTCTGTCCGCTCCATTTCCACGCCGTCGACGCCGGGGACGGGAAGCTTGTCTCGAGTTGCTGGGACGGCTCGTCAGAAGATTTTCTCGCGTTGCATGAGCGAGGTCTAGAGGTCTACATACCATGGAGCTTTTCCTGTATCTTGGCATCGCGATCGCGCTTGGCATTGGATTTGGCGTCGTCCAGAGAGATGCCCTTGAGCTGGGCAGTCTGGTCCTTAATCTTGCGCTCGAGGATGGCGACGTATTTGCGGAGGGCCTTTTGCGTGGCGTCTGCACGCCGAGCCTGGCCCTCGAGGCTGGCTATCCTGGACCTCATCTCCTGGTTCTCAATCTCCCAGGCGTTCCTGTCCCGCTCGTGACGGTGCCACTCGGTCTGGAGGAAGCGCATGACGCCCTGCAACGTATATTCTGTCGCCGGGGGTGCGCTGGGACCGGCGTTCTGCACGGGGGGGCCGGCCTCCATGCCGCCGTAGGCATTTCCAACGTTGGGGCCCATCATGGCGCGCCGATTGTGCAGCCAGGCGAGCTCATCGGGGAGCGACAGATGTCCCAAACGCGGGCAGGTGGGCGGCGGCGGCGGCGGCGGCGGCGAGGGAACGTCAGGCGAGGAGGCTTGCGATGTTCTGAGTGATGAGACAGACGACGACGTTGGCTATAGGCTTTTGGGGGTGGGTTACTGGCGAATTCAATTGGACAAAGGAGGAGAGCGTTGCGAGGCGGAAATAGTCGTCGCGGAGGTCTACCAACACTTTCGTTTTTTTTTTTTGTCTGCAGAGCTCCCAACTTGGCTGGCTGATGAGCTTTTGCATGGTTGGGCCAGCCATCAAAAGAAAGTACAGTATGTAGTGTCTGTCCTCACCCGCGTTGCCTGGTGCGGCCCCTTGACCAATGAGAGTGGCGCATTTAGTATCAGGCAACAAGGCATCAACTTCTGCAAGCCCCTTGATATCCTTGATCCATGCGAGCTATCATAATGGTGTTTGCCTTGGATACCATAACGCATTCAGGCGATGGCGTTGGCATCCATCGGCACCTGAAGGCTTGCAGCGTCTTGAGGAATGGGCAGCCTTCGATATATTTTTCTAGCCCTACCATCAGCAGGCCGCCGCCGATGCCCGTCACTCATACTATGATAGTGATGCGTTCAGCACCAGCCACGGCCATCACTGCCCAGACACGTCACACGTGGCAGCAAGCACTCTGACAATGGCGACCACGACATGCGGCCCAGACCTGCAGGGAATAAACTACTGCATGTCGCTGTTCTTGGCCACTCGCCCAGCCTGCGCGACGGATAACCTGTCAGCGCGGATCAGGCCATCTCCTAATGAGCTCATCCATCCATGTGCGAGGGCTTCCCTGCCCAACGTTCAAATACCCCTACACGCCGACATGCCGAATTCACATCACAGTCGAGCAGGTCATTGATCGTCAAGACAATGACAGAGCACCCATCTGTGCGGCGATATGGCTCTGAGCCCATCTTCCGCTACCGGCATACGGAGCGCTTACTGGCAGAAACTTCCGTGCGTTCTCCGAGCCGGCCTCGCCTCGTGAAACCCGGAAGAGAGTTCTAGAAGGCAACGCGGCCGGCACTCGGTGGCAGCCGTACCTAACGCTTGTGCAACCAGAGGCTCGCATCAAGCCAAACTCGCACATTCACTTATGCGCCTACAGGATGGCATTCAGCTAGTACTGCTACGACACCGATGGAACTCATGACGATACGTATATACAATAATAGTCCCAGACTCTCGTATTTCAACGCATCACTCCTGTCATTCCTCCCCACAACAGCGATGATGGGTCCAGGGAGGACTCGATCGCGTCAATTTCAACATAGTTCTACGCGTAGGCAAAGTTGACGCCCTCGCTGTGCCACTCAGCGTTCGTGTTGTACAACCGTAACCACACCAGCTTCGGAAGTACCCTACCAAAGCCCCGATTGTCATTGCGGACGCCTACCAATCGGCCTACGAGCATATCACGGTCCTGGACCAGGCTATAGCATCCTGCTACGTACTAACACGTGCCATCCACATCGTGAAACTCAAGACATAGTATTCTCATGCTAAAATTCATATATACTTTTTACCATCATATCGCCGTATCAAGACATCAAGCCTCTACCCAGGGCACAAGATCACCTCCGCCACTCTCCCCCGATCCACCGGTTGAAAAAGTCTGCCGACGCTTCAGGCTGGTCTGCAGGCACCATGTGGCCGGCGGCATAAATCTGCATAAAGTTGAAGTTGCCCGAGTGCTTCACCTTGCCGTACTCCTTGCCCGCTCCGCCCAACTTCAGCGGCTGCACTGCCGCCTTGTTGAAGGCCTGCTTGCCCGGCCACTCGAGCGCCTCGGTCCACGCGCGGTTGCCGAGCCAGTTGCAGATGTAATCCGCGTCGCCGGCAAAGATGAGCACGGGGATCTGCGCCAGCACGCCCGGCACGACGCGTTGCACGGGCTTCATCCAGTCGCCAGTGGCGGTGAAGGCGCCGTACACGCTGTCGCTGCACTGCGACCAGTCGACCTCGACACCGAGGGCGCGCTTGGTGCGGTTCGCTCGCAGGAACTCCTCGATGTAGCTCGGCGAACCGCCCTCACCGTTACGCAGCCGGATATCGTAGTAGTTGTGGCCCGACGCCGCGTACGGGTACAGCACGCGGTCGTTGCAGAACTGCTGCGCGTCCATGCACTTGGCATCGCTCTGCGAGGCATAACAGTCGCGAATGCGGCGCTGGCAGTCCGGCAGGGCGGCGTCCATGGCGCGGCACTGTGTGTCGTTCAGCACGGCGTCGTAACCACCCTCGCCGCATGCCATGGGCCGGTAGTGCGGGTACTGCGAGAGCGGATCGGTCAGGCCGTTGCCGACGAGGATGGAGCTGAGCCTGATGTTGCGGTCCGGGTGGGAGAGGATCTCGGACGCGGTGACGGGGATGTAGTGCCCCGCGTAGGACTCGCCGGCGATGTGAAAGTCGCGCGCGGCGTACTGCGGGTACTGCGCGAAGAAGAGGGCGAGCAGGGAGTAGAGGTCGCGGGCGCTGGCGGCGCTGCTGCCGACGTCGCGGCCGCTGTAGGAGAGGCCGGTGTTGACGGGC
Organism: Niveomyces coronatus; assembly: GCA_018831755.1. Taxonomy (NCBI): domain Eukaryota; kingdom Fungi; phylum Ascomycota; class Sordariomycetes; order Hypocreales; family Cordycipitaceae; genus Niveomyces; species Niveomyces coronatus. The sequence continues at coordinate 10,979 of JAFEME010000610.1, forward strand.
TGGTCGATGAAGATGACGGACGCGTTGTTGTTCCACGAGTACGGGTTGTGCCGCGGGACGAGGTCGGCGGTGGGCAGCGTCGCGGGGCCGAGCTCGTTGAAGAGGCCGACCAAGGAAGAGCAGCCGGGACCGCCGTTGAGCCAGAGCACGACGGGGTCGTGGGCGGGATCATGGCGGGATTCAAAGAACCCTGAGAGGTCAGCAGGGGGTAGAACGATGAGAAGAGAGAGAAGGGTAGAAAGGGGGAGCGGAATCGGGGATTAGATTGTGGTACGAGATGACTTACAAAAGAACAGGTGCTTGTCGTTGGCATTGTCATCGAGGTAGCCGCTCAGCTGCTTGACGGTGTCGACCTTGAGGGAGGACGGGTCGACGACGCGCGAGCGCAGGGTGTAGTCGGAGAGGTAGGCGTCGGTGCTGGCCTGCTCGACGGAGCGCTTGCTGAGGATATCGGAGCCGTGGATGATGCTATCCCACTCGCTGTCGGGGAGGCGGTGGATGCGGCCGGCGGCGCTCGCTGCGCCGGCGACGGCGGCCGAGGCCAGCCCCACGAGGAGGGTAGATAGTGATAGCTTCATGGCGGAAGGGGGCGAGGCAGAATCAATGCAGCGTGGCGACGTCCTTCGAGACGACGACGAGCAGAAATGGAAGACATATTATATATATATATATAGATATCTACGAGAGTTTTTTTCTGTTGGCTCGGCGAACAGCTTACTTGCTGGTAGTGGTCGGGGCTTGCGACTCCCAGTATTGGAAGGTTGACAAAAGGCTACTGAATGAATGGGCTTGCTTGCGACTCAACCCGGTATCTCCTCCCCTCGGCATGCGCACGATCTAATTCAGTTTCGAGAAGGTCGCAAAGAGAGGACCCGACATCGTGTGCGGGGGGGGGGGTCAGTCGCATCATTCGCGCTGCGCTGGAATCATCGCCCAAAGAGGCAAGTTGTTAAAAGAAGGAGGTTATTATGCGGGAATGGCCCTCCGGGGTTTTTCGGTTTGTTGTCTGCCCCTGGTTTTGACTTTGCCCTGGGCACAAGAGCCTCTCTCAAGCTTACCTTTGTCAATGAAAGCTTGCATATCATTCTTACAAGAGCCAAGAATAGTTTTTTTTTTTTACAGAAGCTATATGTGCGATTCAATGTCACGCCATAGATTACTGCTCATCGAGGATACTATTCTCAGCTCATCGTTTTACCTTTGCGTCCCTAGTTAACAGCCTATTCTCATTTAAGCAAGTCGTTGTGCGATACAGAGTTACATTTTTTCCCTTGTCGCTACCTGCAGCCTTGGCGGACAAACTAGGCAAGTTTGGAAGTTTTCATCTAGTGTAAGCCTCTCTTTGTCCGTTTTGCCTCGGGGCTGCACGGGTCTTAGACGAACTGTGTGTGTGTATGTGTGTTTTTTTCCTCCTCAGTTGGCATCTCCGAAGAGCTGGCACAGTGGGACTCTCTCTGCTTTGTCGGCGCGGATCGACGTCTTTAACTAAAACTGTTCATACAACGGCTTGTAGCGGGTAGCCGTGGTTAGGGGGGGGTGGGTTGAATGGAGATGTGAGTCAGAATGTATACAAAGCTTGGCGATGAAAACACTGCATTTGCCGGGAAATCACCAAGTTTAGTTTTCCCTCGAGTCTCTTCGAAGCGTGGTTCTCTTAAAAAGATACTACAGTAGCCATATTACGCTCACGGAAGAAGCTTCAACTCCGGCCTCTCTACAGCAGATGTCTCACATGTATATATCTGAGGATCGAATATGCGAGGGAAAAAATATCATGATCAATCCCAGATCAGAGTATCTCAAAGATGGCAAAAGGAGCCCAGGTTGCCTCAGCTTTGTATATTGCGAGCCTTTCATGTCGCACTTAAGCATCGCCAGCCAGTCTCGCGCATTCATCAGAGAGAGCCTCGTTCGTCCTCTAACATCGGCAATTCCACAAGCCTCTTTGAAGGACCCAGCCTCATCTACACACGAAGACGTTATCGCCACTCCAATATTACGCGACCTTAAGACTAGCGGCCACGACTGCGTATAGCCTCGCGCCGAGTCGCTAGATCCAACGCGCACCACTAAGAATAGACGAACCAGCTTGCCATATTCTCGCACCAATCTATCTGATGCTCTATCTGGTTCTTTATATTGTCTCCATGGCATGTCTGCGATGCATGCTCCGGCAGCAAACAACTGCCCTTTGTGCACCTAGCTCGGCTGCAGGCTGGCTGCGACGCAACGTGATCCTTCCAATGAGACCCTACACTCTTATATGCCATGGAATTCCCCCCTCGTCGAATCCGACACTTCCTTCCAGGCAGCGCTTTCTCTCAAGCGAATGTATCGCACTGCATCATAAGAAGATTGGCTGTGCGTTCGATGCAAGAGTTCATGTAGGCTTTGCCCTCAGATATCCGTACCGCATGCGAAACGATACCACGTTGCACAGCAAATCCCAGCCACTAAGCAGTCGTCCGAGGCGAATCCCGCACTGGCATGTCTGTGAGCGGCTCTGTGCATCATGCGACCAACTCGAGTGGTCAAATGACACGTCCACCGCAGCCACTCTGCAATGCTACCCAGCACGCCATTCAGATGCAGCAGAAACCGGCCGTATTGCTATCAGGAGACGAAGCTGACTTTGTAATTTTTCCAGATATCTCGGAGGCTATTGTAGAAGCCCAGCGGATGGATCGCAAAAGGGACCGGTTCTGGAACTGCCTTGTTCGTTTGCTGCGCGTTTGTGTCGTCGGTATTTATCGACGTCGAGTGTTTCCCTTACAAGCTAGGCCACTCGGTCGTAAGGAACTGTCAAGGGCCAGAAGTCACATTCTGACTTCGAATAGAGAAGTCCCAAGTTGTCGCTAATGTCCCGGCGCCCGCCATGTTTGCGATGCTGCTATGCGTGAAACGATTGCCCAGCGGGATATATCCCTACTACTGCGTGGACTGAGCTAGAATTGATACATGAATTTACTCATCAAGAGCCCGCCAACTCATCTTTCAGGTCACTTTTGCTACTTGAATGACCCGACGGTGAATCCCGAGACCTACGGGAGGATGCTTGATGATGTCGACGAGATCCATCTTCATTGCACATCTGACTTCTGAGCAAAAGCTCTATCGTATTTTTCATGAGTAGCTATAAAATTTTCGGGCGCTCCATCACTCGACAATAAGAGACCTGGCAGGCATTCCACCGCCACTCTCCCCAATATCAGATACAAAATAAACGAGCACTCGAACTCGTGGGCGGCGCCCAGCATGTCTTTTGCATTTCATCACACCTTATACGGTCGGTGTTTAACCTTGCTCGAAACATGAGCTGCATTATTTATGTGACTTCACCTAGCGGTATGGTTATGGTAGTGATATGTATCCTATGCTCTATAACTCGTAGGTACATCGATAAGAACATCCATCTTCATCGGCTCAGTTCTATTATCCAGACAAACACCGATCGACGCCTATTAGCGATATATGCACCTGTATACTGGATGATTTATCCATCTCTTAGAGATATGTCCTGTAACATTGGACTCTTCTCCACCAAGGACTGTCTATTGCGGGTGTCGGTTGCGAGGCATTTCTAAAAAGGATGAAGGACTCAAGCCGCAATTCCTCCCACAAGGTGCTCATCATAATGCGGAATAAGCTCCGTACTCTACAACTGACAGAGTTCTCAATCAAATGGAAATGAGTCCCAGTATCGCCACGTACCAGTAGAGCTCAGACTCGGTCGAGCTGCATCGCCCGATTTCTCGTCTCTGTGCAACGTGTCACAGAAGCGCGGACGCTGCGTGTATTACAATGATTCGAAGTTTGAGACACTTCTCTGACTGACATAAATCGCGAGCGTTTCTATTACAAATACTCTATTGGAGCTGCGCTGCGTCATTGCACGACGTCGCCTGTCCGCCGTCCACTCTCCCGTCGCACAACAAGTCGTTGGCGGATCAGTCTAAAAGACGAAGGATAATTCAATTATCGGTGCCACTTGTCTAATACATTCCAATCGTAAGACAAGTCTTTCTCAGGAGTTTTACACTTGAAGCATCCCGCACGGTCCAGCCCGACCAACAGGCTGTTGAGAGGATACTAGAGAGAAGGAGCCCGATGGCTCTCCTGTGGCATCCACGGCTCTTCATTGATTCAAAGAACGGAGTCACTTGAGAACTGGATCTTTTCCTATTTTCTTCGAGTCGTTTGTCTTTGAGCACCACCTGAAAGCGCAGTACCTCGCCAGTGAACGGCCATGCGACAGTGAGAGATGATTGTTCTCGACAAGTGCCGTGGCAACATTCGCAACCGTCAGAGGCCACCATCGCGAACCTTTGATCCAAGGTTCCTGAGCCTAGTCTGTGTCATCTATCGATTGGTCTCTCTTTCGAGTGGCTGATATCTTTACGTCGCTCTTGTTGACGACTTTTAATTCTTATGTTCGAGCTGTGAAAACCAGACGGCTAGCTTAAGTGACACAACAACCAACGGGATTTCCTCCTCACCAGATGCAAATGTCAGATCCATGATTTCAATGCAACAACGAAGTCTCAACAAGCATCATATCTTTCTGTCCTACTCCGACTCCCCCATGTTCTTCATCATACCAGAACCGAGCCTTTCTACTGTCGACAACATCACGAATGCTAGTATAGGGTATGCAAAGACAAGGCAGCCTTCCTCCGCGGACAAAACTCTAGAGCACGCGCGGCTCTCGCCACAAACGCAACCTCTACTTTGCATAAAAGTGTCTTGCCTGTCCCATTATAAACTGGGCCTCGCTGTAGACAAAAAAGAAAGGATAAATGACAGCAGCTCAGCAACCGCTGCGACGCAACGCATACGCGCATGCAGAAAGTAGGTTTCTGCAAGGCAGAATGACGTACAGCCCCTCATTATCCGATCAATTCAGCGTTCCACTCTCTTCATCTCCGCGAGAGACTAATTTCCTCGGGGCGGAGCATATAACCCCCCCTCGATTCGTGGAGAGTACCCGGCTGTGCGGCAGTCCGGGGATAAAGCTCCTGCTGCACCCAGACAAGGTTCATCTAGTACGCACTGCAGTCACGCACCAGGTAGTTCTTGACTCGTTGAGGATACATACCTCTTGTGTGCTACGGCAGATTTTTGGGGGGGGGGGGGGAAAGGGAAACAAAAGGATT